>CM024241.1:85918556-86027844 GCA_013421045.1 Propylea japonica
AAAAAATTGTTTCAATGTTATGTTACCATAACCGTTTGAAATAATTCAAGATGAATACGCTTCTTGACTTTTTCCTATGAATAAAATTGGACTTTATAATTGTGTTTTTTCTTCGAACATATTTGAATTGATAGTTGAAAAAAGTTATTCTTAATTGTTCATTGATATTGATTATGCAGAGTCTTCCCAAACTGGGGGCACGAACGAAAGGGTGAGAGTTCTTGAATAATAAAAAAAAATCCACAAATAAAGGAACACCTTTTTCGAGATATGGTGTGAAAGTTTGAGTTTTTTCGCTCTTTTCCCATAGCATTTGCAACCCATAAGATATCCAACTAATATTCGGTATAGATATTGCGATCTGGAGGTAACACTTTTTGACATGACAATTTCGATTGCAAATATAAAGGATGAATTTTATTCTGAGAAAATTGTGCCCTATTTTCCTGAATAACTTGTCGCATAATAATACACTTTTTTATGATGATTCTACAAGTTTATCTAATCTTCATGAATCATTGATATAGGTAAATAAAATAACCATTACCTACAATTAAAAATGAAGTCATTAATTTCATGTAGGGTCATATTTTGATTTTTTGAGGGGTTTCTGCAGAATTATAGGTATATATTTTTTTCGTCAGAATCGGAAACGGATACGACAAAACTAAAAAAGATCATAGATTTATAATACATCAAAGCTTTTTTTCACAAATTTTCAAATTAACTTTGGCTAACCAAAATTCATCTGAAGCGAATCAGGGAAAAATCTTCTAGAAAAAATATTACCCTGTTGATTAAAAATCAAAATTTTGCATATGATTTTAACTATCAAATTTAGGTAATACCTGTGTGAATTTCAGTTGACCATCTTGTGGAGTGTAGATTCTATAGAAAAAACGAACGCTTTTTATCTCGACAACAAAACGTTTGCGGTGCCATGTTTATGAGATTTTCCAAATTATTCATGAAATCTCATCTTCTCGTTTGAAACCCCAATCTAAAAACCCTCTGTATCTTATAAGAAATAAAAAAAACAATAAATTCGAATAATTAGTACTTATATTCATATAAGCCTTTTTGCTTCGGATTTTATTTTTAATTTGAGAACAAATTAATGGTTCAAATTATGATTCATTAATTCCATTATATAAAATATATTCACTCATATGTCACGATCTGTTTTCTCATGCTGAATACAATATTTTTACCGCTATTTTATGCAATAACTATTTCGAGAATAACAAATAGCTAATGAATGAAATAGAGAATACCAATAAATGTCACATGAAAGAAAAACAATTAAAATGTGATACTTCCACGCGTTTTCTGTGGACTCGTGAGGCATAAAAAAGTCTTGACCAAGATGATTATGAATATTACGAGAAATCATCCCAAAGATAATTTAACGCCCTCAATGAATAAAAAATGAAAATGCCTTTAGCTTAGTAATTCCCAGAAGAACTAATTCTTATTCAAAACCCTTTTCTGTACTTTTCAACTTCCCTTTTCATTGTTAACGCATACTGAAACTAATCTTCTCGAAGAATCGTCAGCATACCTATCTAAACCACAACCCAGATGACTTGAACACCTGACAAATTCTTCATAGTTAACTCTTTGAACCACGAGCAATTTCATGGGGTGACTTCGATATGCGCAAGGAAACCTAAAGGATGCGCTCGAGAGACAATGCTTCCTTCAACCTGCTAAGATATCCCGACTGCGTCCTTTTTAATGATACAAAAACTGGTTTGGTTGTTTTGTTGGCCCTTAGAATTCACCCCTCGTTAAATTTGAATCTCAGTTTTTCTCACAAATTTATGCATATCCTTTCGGACAGGTACTACAGGGTACATATGAAGACACGGAAGAATATATGGTTAATGTAGACAGAAGAAGATGAGGACGCGGAAGAATATTATAAAGGAAATGATGGTCTTATTCCAGTCTACTCTTGGACTGAATCAATTTTTTGAGTCGACATATTTCAGCCTATGGTCATCATCAGAACACAATTGTCCTAATTCATTTGAAATACTGCTTTATAAGAGCCACCATGTGAGTCTGTCATCGTTCACAATTCACATTAAAAAATGTGAATGGCTCTTATGAAGCTGTATTTTATATGAATTAGGACTTACAATTGTGTTCTGATGATGGCCATTTGCCAAAACATGTCGACACAATAAAATTGAAAAAGTCCAAGAGTATACTGGAATATGACCATAATTCCCTTTATAATTGAATCCAGTATAGGATGAACTTTAAAGATTCCTTCAGAAGAATGTTCTTTGAAGTTAAAGAAGACAGAGTTCGTATTGGTAACATACCTGATTTTTTAGGCACGATCAGTGAAAGAGGCTGAGAGTCCTCGAGACCTAACTCGTGTTTGGCAGCAACCAATTCATGGTACTCTGCCAATTTGAGCTGCTGCTGAAGCAGCCGGTTCTTTATCATAAAAATCTTCGGCATCTTGAATCACACGAAAATCTCGTAATCCAATAGAGTTTTAAAAAATCACTGCACTCAACGTTTTGTCACTTTTCAATCATGAGCACTCACTGTTAATAATCCTTGTGAAAACTCGTAAACACTACGGTACGATCAGTACTACATAGCTAGTTTTTGACACAGATCTGTAACAACATGGGGGTTTTTTCTCATCATCCTCCGATGAAGTCCTTGCTTCGACTGATGTTCGATGACCGCTACAGGATGGAGCTACACAAAACCGTTGTAAAAACGCCCCTCTCCCCGCAGGATCTTGCGTTCTGACCGACCTGTGGAGGTTACTTATTTTCAACCAACTTGACATTGGCAAGTGCTCTTTGGTGGGGGTACAGACGTTCTGTGCCTACACCGTGGATACCTTCCCAAGCACAGCCAACTACCTGTGTGATGTTGGAAACCTTCTTCTCCGCCACTTCGCTTGTTATGCTATTTCCTTTTCCGGTTCCATGATTGTCATGTGGTCTGCAAGTGCTTTGCGATGTTCTTTTTGTTGTTTCGCCAAAGACACTGGGAATATGAACTAACGCAAGCTAGAATTTGTCACTGATGTACCGTTGCTTTGTTTTGTTCGGTGGATTGGACGAATTTCGTTGTTTTTTGAGGTATAGCGAGGAGCTTTTTCATGCGAAAAAGTCACTCGATCAGAAAATCAACTTCTACCAACCAGAAATTCTAGTTTTGTGAGGTGATGTCAGTGACTTCCTGGAGTTTGAGATTCATACGAGTTTAATTTTTCATGATGGATTGAGATTATTTGAACCAGTTAAGAATTACCTGAATGACCATCATACGATCTGAACAATTAACAAGGGGGCCACATTGTTTCACACCAAGGCCCTTAAATCTGTAGTTACGCCACTGGTTGTATCATTGAAGATGATTAAAAGATCAGTGAGTGTTTTACGTGCACTAAACAGGTCAAAATTATTTTGGTGCTAATATATTTCATCTGAATTTTATTTATCAATCAATAAGTGTTGTCATGTATGAATTGATTTCATGTTGAAACCTGAAATTTTCGCAGAATCAATTTGACAAATCAAGTCAATAAACAACATTTGCCCCCTTTTTCCCATACGGCTCCAAAAAACTTGTTAATTCCACTTCCTCATGAATTATGCTCTACATAATGTGGAGACTCCAACGTGCGGTCAAGCGGGAAACCCAAAGTCGGAGAAATGAATTGAACTGAATATTTGAGTAAACCTAGATCTATTTTTGATGCATTTGCTCGAAACATTCGTATGTGTCACACATTGCACATTCAGTTCAAAAATAATAATAAGCTGATACGTTCATGAGTTGCTCCTATGTAGGTACATAAATGGATTAATTGTATCTACCTAGTTTAGTTAGTTTAGTTTAAAGAGGGGTTACAGTTCACTGCGACCTTAAGGTCTATTGTGCCCCCTTACAGAGCTGTTCTGGCCAAACCCTTCACAGCTCGCCTTCCAGTTCCAGAGTTCTAATGAAATCCAATAACTGTGAAGGCTTCTACGAGGCTAGTTCCTTACTCTTACAAGTTTCTCGTCCAAGGCATTCCTTTCTTAAGCTCGCAATGCCAAGGCATTCCGTGACTAGGTGAATGGGGGTTTCTTCCTCCTTCCCACAAAACTTACACTCGTCAGTGTCCGATAATCCCATCCTCAACAGGTGTTTCCTGAGGCTACAATGTCCTGTAAGAAAGCCAGTGAGGAGGTGTAATTGCTTCTTACCAAGATCCAGATATCTTTTGGATCCCGCTGTCTCGAAGTAATTGTACCTAACGTGATCTAAGAAGAATTTTGACCAAATTTGGGTTTTCCATATCATATACTGTGGAACTTCCCTATAACAAACTTCTGTGTAACGAGGTTCTTTGTATAACGAGTTTCGTAACAGACATTGCACCTTGAATCCAAATTCAAGTGTTAAAAACACCCTCTAAAACGAAGTAAATTCTCTCTATAACGAAATATTCGAAAAACATCTTTCTTTGAACGGGCATTGGTAAGAAGGTATAAGGGTGGGTTTTTCCCGAAATTTTTCCGGACGTACGTTATAAATCCCAACCTTAACCTAAATCATTACGGCGGGCAGAGAGATCCTTCTGAAACAGTTTTAAATACACCCCTGGCTGTTTGGTTTCAATTTACCCATTACGCTAGTGTGAAAGTTGTGCGAAAATGTCTCAAAGTAAGTGCTTAAGTTTGAATGGTAAACTTAAAATTATCAGTGAAGTCGACCGCAACATTGCCGTCTTAAGAAACAAATCTTCTGTAGAACGAAATTTCTTTATAACGAATTTTTTTGCGTTTCGTTACAGGAAAGTTCCACTGTATTAAAACTTCGCCAATGTTTCGGAGTGATTATCTTTTTTTTGCAAGGATGTAATGAGAGAATGAGAATTGTAAGAAGTAGTTGGACATGGTTTTATTTCGAATCAATCAATGCATCGCCAAAGTTTTGAATATAAATGAAATACTCCATATAGACAAATCACATAACATCTCGATATGCATCACAATATACAATGAAAAATGATACTTAAAAAATTTTATTTGAAGAAATTTTTGTATGTACCATAAATTGATAGTTAGGATGTAGAAGCCGACAACCAAAAAACGAGTATTCACACTAATTGCTTTATGTTGCACAATAGTTTTGCTGAGCGAACCAAATAGGGCATCCCATTTTCGCAATCCTTTTACCTGAAAAGTGCTGGTTTCGTGAGAGCCCCCATTTATTATATAACCTGAACAGAATTCCATTGTCATCCTGACATATTTTTCTTTGTACTTTTTCAACCCGAGCTCCAGAAAAACATGATGCCTCAAAAAATAACAATTTCAGGATGCGGGTCGAAAATTATCTCATTATATTGTTATATCCATTTCTGTTGTTGTGTCATAGACCGGTAATTTGAATTTTCATTTCGTTTAATAAGCCTTATTTTAACATCATATGTATTTCATCTTCGAATTTTACTATTTTTTTTACTATTTGTTTCTTCCAAACGTTTGAAAGAAGAATTTTATTGAACTCACTAATGACTAAGGTATAAAATCAGCTGGATGTGGTTATTTTCAATAGTTCTTCGAAAGCTTTTGAATCTGACGGAATTCATTATTCCTCTGCTCATTTCTAGAATTTGAATAATGAATGGTTTTCAATTGTTCACTTATAAGTAAAATGAGTCATTGAAAAAAACACAGTGATCTCATTTTTTTCTATAATCGAATTTAATTGTGGAAAAATATCAGTAGATATCTGAAATTTTTTTTTTAAATATGAATGTTTGTGATAAAATACACCCAAGCCTGTTGTTGGCGTAGGCAAAATATACAACGTGAAATAATCACTTGATAACAAGGTGTTCGAATCTTCCAAATTTCTATGAAATGTCTCAAGCTGTTTCGAAAATACCAGGGAACTTAAAATTCATTTAAAAAATAACGATCTCCATTTTTAATTTATGTAAAAAAAAAATCTACTACAACCTTTGAAAATAGTTTTCAATCTTGATATGTTTACTCAATATTTAATGAAAGTTTCAAGATTCATATAAAGGGTTTTCCAATAAGAGGTGTTATTTTGAATAGCTCGCTCTTTCGGTAGATGTTTGAAGCTGTCATTTTTTGACATTTGACAAGTAGAAACTACGCCATTAATAGAAATGAAAAACGATACACGCTTCAAGAACGTATTGAAATTATTAAAATTTACTATAAAAATGGTTAAAGTTTTTCAGAGACGGTTCGTTAAACTAAACTCGTTACGTGCCACACAAGCAACGAAACCACTGATCTTTTGCAGGAAAAGTTTCCGAACCGTGTTATCTGTCGAAGAGGTGATCACAAATGGCCACCGAGATCTTGTGATTTAACACCTTGCGACTTCTTCCTTTGGGGCCACGTGAAAGAAAAGATCAACGCAAATAGCCCAGCGTCGAATCAAGACTTCAAAGATGGAATTCGTCAGGCTATCGAGGACATAGGACTGCCATTTTGCGATTTGGTCATGGAAAATTTCATTAAAATAATATGGTCCTGTGAGCGTGGTCGTGGTGGTCATTTGCCTGATGTTATTTTCCACTATTAACGAAATTCTTCTTCTTTATAATGAAATAAACATCCGATATTGAAAAATGGCAATTTTCTTTGAATATCAAAAAACATCTCTTATTGGAAAACCCTTCACAACATCTTCTTCATCTTATTCACTTCATACGCTCCTATCTTGCTACACTTTTCAGTAATCCATCTGCAATATGACTCCCCCATTTATCGCCATTTTTAGTAGACAGAATCCAGTCAAATTAAATTTTTAATGCTTGATGTCATAAAAAGAAGCACATAAACGAGTCTAACTTCTGTTCGAGCTAATCCATTGATCAGCTGGCGAATATGATCTGTATAACTGTCCTCTACGCTTTTTATTACGCCACTTCTGAAGCAGCATGAGGACTGTATTAGTGGTCAAGAGACAGATCGCCAACAGCGCAACATGGATCCTGAAATTCTCGGAAAGACAAGGATAACTTCGAGCAACTATGCTGCGTATCTTTCTCGGTATAGAAGAGAGATGCTTTGTTATTTTGACACCTGTTTGTGCATGAAGCACACGCATTATTTCGCAACAGGTGCTTGAAGCGTTGCCGTAAGACGTAACATCTTGCGGTTTGAATATGTATGCGATAACCCGATATACAAGATCACAGTGTGGTTTGAATATTTTGATATGAGACCGTTAAGTTGGCGCGACTGCCTAGCTGTTCGTTTGATTGCTATTATATAAAAGTAGTAATATTTCGGCTCATTGTCGAGAGAAAGATATTCATAAAGAAAGAGCAGAAGCATGTGTATTCTTCGAATAACGTTTAGTGATTTTCACATAATAATATGTTTTCTTATACTTTTGAAATCAAAAGCTAACATGATACATTACATAAAACAAAAACAAAAATCCCTAACTGAGGTTAGTGCCAAACGGGGTAACATACTATTTTTTCGTATGATACCAGAGCTCAAGGAAAAACCCCAGTAGAAAAAACCCTGTATCGCCGTTCTAACAAAAATAACACCTAAAAACTATTCGAATATTGAAGAATTTTTTCTTTATTCAGTACAACTGAAATACATCTCCAAGCTGCCTTCGGAATTCTGAATCTGAAAAATAAAATGATTGAAACTTTATTGAATCGATTTAAAATTTACAACCCAATTCAAACGAGACTCTGTAACTTCATGTATAGCCCTTAACCCTAGATAATGGGACTTGTTTCAACGCACGTCATTGCGGGACTATCGTGAATTTTACGACGGTCGACAAAACATTCATTTTACGAAAAACCTTTCGAGAAAAACTCACTACAAGTGCTAAAAATTCTTCATTAAAGAATTAAAAACCAAAATATAATAAAAATTTTTTAATTCCTATTCATCATCACTGCATTTTTGCAAATGTATCCGCGGTGCTCCCCACATATCGGATATCAACATTGTCCACAATAAGTTGTAGTCATCCTTCTTTTTTTACTAGGCAGAAGAAACGAGTTTGGCGCTTTTTTTCCTGAGGAATTGCAGTTTTTGAATAATTTTGAATATTCAGAATTAGACCAATATCTTGGCGGATATTTCGCCTCAAAGTTGGAGTCGATAATCTTCGTCTCATCCATGGCTCAGCAAGGCGACGACTCAAATCTATCATATACTGATATCGTGAAAGAGGTTTTCTTTCCCTCCTCAAAGTATTTGTTGAATAGAACACGAAGGAGTTGATGCAGGCCATACTTATATATATTTACATTTATATTTATCTTCCTCCATAGTTTTTCGAATTTCTTGTTCTAATTCTTCCTGAGATAGTGGCCGTTTTGAAGCCATTCTGCTGAAACAACATATCTTCTAAATAGTACAATTGAAAAAGTAACTTACATTTCTCCTAATTACAAAACTGATGTTCACAAATATAAAACCAGAAAAAAACTCGAGCGAAAACTAACTAACGTGAATACGGGACTATCGTGAAATTGACGAATGGCGAATGGGGGAAAATCTGCAATTCAACTGAAAATTTTGCGATTTTTTGCACACTAGAGCCTAGCTAGCACCTAAATAGGAAGGTACTGAGAGTTTAACCTCGTTGCGGTATCCGGAAGTAAACGAAATATCACGACAAATATTGACCATCGTAAATTTTACGAATGTCCCGTTATCTAGGGTTAAGCCATCCTAAAATTTAAATATTGGACAATTATTTATCAGATGTTCTATAGTCTTCTCTGATTCTCCGCATTCGCAACTAGGACTCAACTGAATTCCACTTGAAAAGCATGCTATTACAACGGCCAGACCTGCTCTTATACGATTAAGAACAGTCCAAATTTTCCTTGGAAGATCAAATCCAGGAACTTTATTGGAGGGATCAGTTATTGAATCTTTGTTTTGAATATTACATGTGTTCCACTTGCATTGCCAAATTGCTTTATCGCTTCCATTCGAGGTCAGAAAATAATTGGACCAAAATGGTTTACATGATTTTAATCGTGGAACCTTATTATCTGGAATATACGAGAGTATTCGATATGAATTTGTAGAAGAATTACATTTATTCCAAATTTTCAAAGTGAGGGAATAAGTGCAACAAACTTCAGTAGGTGAGTCTGCGTGAAAGAATGATGCTATTATGCCATATAACTTATTTCCGCAAATACTTCGTTCTCCGAAATACGGGTTCTTAAAGTTCAACTGAAGAAGTGATTATTTATTTATTGCTCTGAAACCGGTAAGATATCCAAAAGAAATTTGGTGGGTTCCAAGAGTTAGTTGTTATGCTTTTCCCGACATGCTAATGGTGAATTTATGTTCATCATCGGCACGGATACGGGTAATGATAAAAAATGATACGCCACTGAGATACTAGTATTTCAAATATAAAATTATTTCAAATGATATCTGATACGAGAAGGACGGAAGCAATATTATTTACAATATTCACTAAAAGAATATGTAAGTATTTCCATTTTTATTGAAAATACCCGTTATTTCGAAACAGATCAATAGAAATCATTACGCAGAACTTGCAATTTTTTAATAATTCCTCCGAGTAACTTTTAAGTTTTTCATTACAAGTTTCTCAATCTTCTACGACAAGAAATTGTTGACTGCTTCAGAGACTTTCATTTTCGAAACGACCCTTAAAAAGTGGTTTTAAAGTAACAACGTCGTAACGATTATTGCGAAATTTCATAAATTGTTCGTTTGATATGTATTATTCTTCCTATTATAATATGGAAATCAAAGATACGTATATTTTAATTGAAAATTCAAACTATAGTAATTACAGATTATGAGAAAATTTATACAGAGTGACTTGAACAAACAGAAATAATGTAATTTCATAAGACATTCACTTAACATTGAGACTATGGTGTGCATCTAAGGATTTTCATTTTCCGGTTTTCTTTGGATGATCGATTTCATTGATGGACTATATTGGTACTTTTTCTCCAAATACGTTCGATCATAAACTCAGTACCTACCTGAAAAATAGAGAATTCTAGAGGTTTCTAATTATTCTTTCCACCTTTTTCATTTGAATTCAACAAGGTTTATCATTATGTTGTGCATTATATCCAAACACTAGTTTTTGTATGCAATCTAGTTTATTCTTCTTCTTTTCGCCATTTTTCTTTTTTTTTCTTTTTTTTTAATTTCAGAATGCGGTATGCGATATAACATCAGATTGATGCAAACTTGTAATTCTGAAGTGTGTTCAAGAAAAAAGGTACAAAGTTTTTCTCCTAATTCATGAGTGTGGTTTATTTATTCCATATTTCCTAAGATGAAAGACCCAACAACTTCAGCTGAAATATCTGAAATTGTGTTTCTACTCAAATTGCTTCAGAGTAACAATTTTGCACCAAACTGGTCTCATATTGCAGACCGCATTTTGAGATTGAGCAAATTAAGTAGAATGAATATGTATATTTGAACCGTAAAAACATGTGATAAGAATTTTTTCAAAGAAATTTGCAATTGACGACATCACAAAAGTTTGAAATCTTTCGAAGAAAGCGTTATATTGTTAAATTGCCAAAATTCGATCCAAGAATGTAATTCTGAACAAAATTTTTAGCATTTCTCGAAGTTTTCAAATTTTCAGTATATTTTGGCTGTGAATAATGACAGCTGTGAAGCTTCTCTTAATGATCAAGTTGTTCGCATTAATTTTCAAAGCAGAACTTTTCCGCAGAGCAATTTTTTGAGAACGTCAATAGGGAAAGAAAAGTGCACTTGATGCGGACATTCTGGGAAACACTGTATGTAATTATCACAATTTTATTTGGGTTATTCCATCATTGTTGCTTCTTGTATTCAACGTTTTAGGCTGCATTCGCCAGTCGTCGTCCAAAAAAACACATAAATATTCGAAAGAGTACGTTTTGGTCACTCTTTGAAAATGTTTGTCGTTTTTGACAGTTATCAGAAAACAATCATCAATGATTCTCATCCATTTTCGAATGAATCAATTGTCAAAATATTCATTTGATCTTTTTTGAGCTTGATCTCATTGTTAGAGCCCAGATTGTTTTGAGATCAACAAACATTTGACAGATGAGATTTTCGGAGATTGACATTGAAGCTGCTTACTTAATATTCTACATTTCAGTTGTTTTTTTCTGATTTCGTGGAAGCTTCGACACATGAAATCCCATGGTCATCTTTTAAAGCACGTTTAATATGCTTTGCTGAAAGTGCATGTTTTTAGTAGTTGTTTCCCTGATGAAGAATTATGAAAAAAGTTCAACTAATATATCAATGAATATCCCATCTTCTTGAATTTCATGTCAACAACTGCATAAAATACAGTTATTTAAAGTAGTTATATTATAATATTTTCAGAAGGATAATTCATCAAACGATGCAGCGGCATATTTTCAAGTTAATTTCTTGAATGATTCCACTTCACACTTGGAAAAAGTCTATTTCAAGGATTATTTATATTAGTTGCGATACTTTGTTTTGCATGTTATTCTTGTTTTCTAATAGGTATTTAATAATCTGCCGTTAAGATCCTATTCAATTAATAATAACATAACTACTTACTAGCAGCAATCGTAAGACTTCCTCCTCATAAAACGATTTATCTAAGTTACACTTGAAGTTATTGAAATGAACTCACCAATACTATTATAAAATGCCAAGGCGAATGAAAAAATCCAGAAATTCCAATTATAATTCCTCCATATTTACAAGTTATTCTCTATATCTACAATTTCAAAACCACATAAATGCAATAGATTAAATGTCACGCGTCATATTACCTAACTAGTGAGAGATGCAAGGAAAGCTGTTGTCATTGAATTTATTGAAATTGAAATTATTTTATTACAAAAAGTTACTGTACCTAGAGTGGACTGAATTGTACAGTTACATTGTATGTAACATCTATACTAGTGAGGTAATTGCACCAACACCATTGAACTTGGCTGACGTCTAGAAATTCACAATGTGCAGGTAACGTGGGTATCTCTATTTCACGGTGGGTATTATTATGCAAGTTTGAATGTCAATTTCAAGTTACTATCAATTTAAAAACATCAGATCAATCGGTTAGTTTTGTAATTGAACAGAGTGTAACCGTTTAGCTGCTAGAGTTGAAGACAATTCAATTTAATTGAGGTTTGGATCGTTGCTGGAGATTTGTTAGAATTGAATATGGTTGTTGACTAGAAGGTAATATGTTTTAACGTACTTATTGTATAATTCAAAATCAGATTTTGTTACTAATAAAGATCTGGCATTTGTTTTTTTGAATGGAAATGTTTTTTTTTTATTTTATCTGCTCATTCAATAAGTCTTGTGGTTTTCAAGAGAAGGTTTCTACTGGTTTATTATCTTTTTGTAATATTAGTAGGTACAATTTTGGTTTTTGACTAAGTTGAGTTATCTGGTTACTCAAATCAAAGGAAATGAAGAAGCCTACACACCAGCCAAAAAGGGAGCACAAACGCCACTTACTGGACCAGAACTCTTTTGTAATATAGTAGAATGCACTGCACTTTAAGAAAGAGTTTTGGAGAAGGAAGGAACTGAAAGAGAAGCAGTCTGAAGTAATCCGGGAAGGGAACAGTCCAAAAAGTTCCTTCAGCACTCCTTTACTTCGAAACTGCAGGGTTCAAAATTTATTGGGATATATGTAAGAAAAAGTTACGCTTATTAGAAAATGATGAGCTGTGGGGAAGAAAAGGCAAATCCTGTTCACTTAGTCATAGAATGCCAGAATATCGTGGTCAGGAGAATTATAAGAGAAAAGAAGATCTTGCCTCCTTGAAGTCCTGTCATTGGTCTACATCATTCAAGGTACCACGACCACGCTTACAGGATCATATCCTTCTAATGAAAATTTCCCTAACCAAATCGCAAAGTGGCTGCCCTATGTCCTCGATAGCCTTACGAATTCCATCTTTGAAGTCTTGAATCGACGCTGATCTATTGGCGTGGACCTTCTCTTTCACGTGGCCCCAAAGGCAGAAGTTGCAAGGTGTTAAATCACAAGATCTCGATGGCCAATTGTGATCACCTCTTCTGCAAACAACACGGTCCGGAAACTTTTCCCGCCAAAGATCAATGGTACTTTGCTTGTGTCGCACGTAGGGCCATCTTGTTGACAGTACACGTTGTCCAGAGCAATGCTATCCAATTTCGGCCATAAAAAATCATTAATCATCTGTCGATAGCGCAATCCATTTACCGTAACTGTTGCTCCAGCCCCATTTTCGACAAAGTATGGTCCAATGATATCGTCGGAACATAAACCGCATCAAACAGTCACATGTTAAGGATAGAGAGGCTTTTCAACAATAACTCTTGGGTGTTCCGAGCCCCAGATGCGACAATTTTGCTTGTTGACGAAGCCACCGATGTGGAAATGGGCCTCATCATTCAAGGTGATTTTCGATGAAATTCCGGATCATTTTCATGCATTTCAACGACCCAATCAGCAGAGGCTTGAGTTCTTGTATTAACTGAATTTTATAAGCCTTAAGACCCAAATCTTTATGCAAAATACTGTGTAATGACGTTTGTGGAATGCCCTATTCTAAAAAACGACAAGGAATGACGAACCTGGGTTTTCTTCAACACATTCGGCTACAGAAGCAATATTCTCGGCTGTTCTCAAGCGACGTGCACGGATTTTATTCTTCTCATCACTAACTTGTCCCATCAGCTTGAATTTTTCCACCAATTTCTTTATTGCGGTCCGACAAGGTGTTTGACGACTACCCAAAAATGTTTTCCGAACCGCCTCTGCCAAATTTCCTCCATTCTTATAGTGAATTTCAATGATTTCAATGCGTTTTCGAAAAGTGTACCGTTCCATCTTCATTGATGGCGTAGTTTTGACTTGTCAAATGTCAAAAAATTACAGCTTCAAACGTGACATCTACCGAAATAGAGGCTATTCAAAATAACACCTCTTATTGGAAAACCCTTCACAAATATTTCTTTAGTTTATTGTATCAAAAATTTGGAAATAACAAGTTCTGTAGAAATGTTTAGACGTCCCAAAGAAAATGTCTACTTGGAGGATGCGTTGTGGTATCTGTAAGTGAAGCTTCAATTTAACTTTGAAAATTCTTAATAACAAATCGTCGTCGGCTTCCACATACATTAATTATTTTCTCAAATAATAAACCAAAAGAAGGTATCCATCTCCGCTCATCATATGCCTCGCAGTGGGCATCTGAACATCAAATCAGGTAATTTAAAAAGCAAATGCTCTCTATGACATTAGCGTAATTTAAATTCACATGGAATTACCTTGAATCATATCGCGTTCCTTTCAATTATACAAGACGAGTATAGCCGATGGAACAACATCTTGCCGGCGTGAAGAATGGACATTGCTACAAAACCATAGGATGCAGATTTATAGAAAATTGATTAGATGAACTCTTTGAAGTCGTGACCATCGGGATCTTTTGAATATTCAGGAGTGCGATACACAGAGATGTAATCAGGAATATCAGTGTAACGATGTTAGATCCAAACATTAAGTCATTTATTGATAGATACGCCGATAAATTATTATACTCACTTCTTACTTTAATTGTTGAACGTTCAGGAATGTGTAGATTTGTCATGAGTTAGCTTCGATGTAATTTTTATTGTACGATAAAAATAAAACACTTCATTTCATTTCAGTTTCTATTTCTTTATACATAACAGTTAGTTCTTCAATTACATTATGACTTCATTGGGTGAGTACAACGTCGTCGTACTCCCCTGATGTAGTCAAAACGCAATTGACGAACAAAATGTTATGTATGTAATGACTATCAGGTGCAATTGTGATTAATTTTTTTCATACAATAAAAATTATAATATCTTAAATTTTGTCAGTAAAATTTATATGGAATATTACAAATTACAATACTACTGTAAAAATAAAATGTATAAATACATAAAATTCCATAAATTTAATCATGAAATCTACATAACAAATCATGTATTTTTAATTGAAAAATTCAGGCTTGTGCTTTACAATGGAATTTCTAGTAGTGTAACTCAAATCAAAGGACACAAATAAACAAACACACTAGCCAGAAAGGGCGCACAAATGCCACATACTGGCCCAGAACCCTTTTGTGGTACAGGTAAATAGACATATAAGTTGTGATCATCGGGATCTTTCGATTATTCAGGAGTGCGATATACAGAGATGCAATCAAGGAATAATCTGTGTAACGATGTTAGATCCAAACACTAATGTCATTTATTGATAGATACGCCGATAAATTACTCTCACTCCTAAGTTTAATTGTTGAACGTTCAGGAATGTGAAGATTTATCATGAGTTTGCAACTCGCCTGTTGATAGCATTGGACGAATAACAGTCAAAAGCTAATTCGTTTAATTCAATAATAAAGATTTTTGTATTGCGAGAGATTTCAGTTATGTGTTTAACCAAACCTCTTGGTAAAACCGTTGGATGTTATGCCAACCATCTTCGATTTCGAAACGCCCTTTGAAACGGTCATAGAGGACCTTCCTAGTGCAAAAATTTTCGTAAATCGCTTGGATAAAAATCCATCCATATGGTTTACCGATGAATCAAAATCAGAAAGGAGCACTGGTATACTGGGGTATGTGGACTTAAACTGAGGATCTGTAATGCCTAGGAATGAAGTCCTCTATTTTACAGACAAATATACTGGCTGTCTACATAATTTGGGCTTCTGAGTATCTTAAAATTAACCTTAAGGGGGCGCGTGTCTACATCACCACGGACAGCCAGGCCAAGCTGAAATCCCTGGAAACACAATATCAGGGGTATATGCTAACCTGGGAGAGCCTTAACTCCATAAATCAACTGACAAGAGACAATAGAGTGACTCCTTTATAGGTACCAGGAAATTATGGTCTTGAACAAAATGAAAATGCATATGAACTTGCAAAAAATGCATCAAGGTTAACACCTGCTGGACCTATCTTTGTGTGGGCTAGGAAATGACCAGTACATGGCAGGGGTCCAGCAATGGGTGTTTAATATCAGGAGAAACACTCCTGGACTCACTCAATCCAATAAAATCGTGATGAATTAACCTAACAATACCAAAGAGCTCCTGAAGCTGTCACGAGCTGAGCTTCGTGTGGTGGTGGGAATGCTGACGGGGCACTGTCGGTACAAATAATATTTATATGGGAAAGGCAGCAGATGAGTTTTGCAGGTTCTGTGGGCCAGAAACAGAATCAACTGAACACATTGTGTGCAAGTGTCCATAGCTGGCTGGTCTAAGAACACTTCACATGTGGAAATCGGTCTTGGATACCCAAGAGGTTACGGCCAAGGCACCAAAGGTGGTTGTTGTCATTATCACAGACATTGACGACGTCCTTCGGTTTTCATGAATCAATAGGGAGGAGAACAAAATCTCCACATGATCGCACTTCCCAGATGGCTAACTTAGCCACAGCTCTGATCATAATAATAAGTTTTTTTCGAAAAATTACCATCTACATTCAGATTATCTGTTGTGATATACGTTCAGCCCTTCCAGAAGTAGACACTTTGTAGAGTTACGTTGTCTCAATATGAGCTTTTTACACTGAGAGTTTCT
The DNA here is from genome assembly GCA_013421045.1 of Propylea japonica. NCBI lineage: Eukaryota > Metazoa > Arthropoda > Insecta > Coleoptera > Coccinellidae > Propylea > Propylea japonica. The sequence goes on from CM024241.1 coordinate 85,935,178, forward strand.
ATGCTAAGCAAATATGGCCTTTCACTAACTATGAGGAGATAAAAAGTGTATAGTGGTTCGCTCGACATACAGATGGGTTCTCGGGGTGAAAATAGCAGGCATAGGCATATGGAGTCCAAAATACGAGATATCAATACCTCAAGAACACACAATAGTCATGAAAACACTTCTAACTGACATTCTGATCATAGAGAGATCCCAAGTCTGCCTGTCCAAGAGTACAAGCCAGAACTTGCATTGCCTGTGATTGTGGAATAGCATTGCAGCTAATGATGGCCGTTAAAGGTAAATAGAGTATCGTTTGGAACTATAAGCAATCGCTCATAATACAGGTGAAGGGCAATAAGCTACTTTCAGTTTGGGCGGCCAGGATTTTGAGGGTAAATGAGAGGAACTGTTGTTATGCCGACAACATCTGTAGACATTTCTTTAACCGGATCAATGCCCCATATTGTTGCTCCCAGGCCTAAAGAAAGGCAAAGAAGATGTACTTTCTACAGATGAAGTATCGTTGTGCAAAATCGAGTTGGGACAGTTTACTGGGGGTTTACAGGTCATTGTATTATTGTATCATCTTTACAAAGATGATGAAACTGGGGAAACGTAGGAGTTCAATGGGTGAGAGCCTCACACCTTTCCTGCACACGGTACCAGTTAGTTGTCGGCATAAGCTGAAATAACTTCTTTTTGCATCTAAGATAACAAAAATTTAATATAAATGAATAGTCCATACAACTAAACCACTAAATGAAGTGATGGTGCTGAGGCCATCCAATAAAACCTCAAGCTTTCAGTTGAAAACATCAGATGGCGCCTTTCAATACTTATTCCCCAATAATAGCTATACTTCAACTATAAAGCCGTTAATATACAATGTTCCAAATGGCTATAATCAACGTTACAATTGAATGAAGAAGATTCAACATCAACGATGAGAACTAAAAAAGACACCGACAAAAGCCGGCCGGCCAATCACAATAATGTTCGTAACGATAATGAATTCCGAGCAGCGATGGCGAATTCGCATACTTGTGGCGATGGTCGTGGAAGGCCTTGACATTGGAAGGCGCGCATTCTATGGACCCGTTGGGGCCCCAGCAAGGCTCGAGAAGCGGCCCCCGCCTACCGGGACCTATAGTCGATCGGTTATAACCACAACGGTGAGGTGTGTGAGCCCAACGAACCGTCATTTGAACCGGAATGGGTTTATTCGCTCATAAAACGAAATTGAGTTCCGATATTCAAATGGAAGTGGGAAGGGGGGGCGCTTGAAGACCTTGTGGTTGGGATGATCGTTTTTAATTGTATTTTGGTTTTTTTATTACGCAATGTTTCTTTTTCATTTTTATTCGAAAGTATCCATTTTAATGTAATTTTTCAGTGGGAATTTTTTTTTGGCTAGTCTTGAAAATGATTACCAGATAGAGTAGCTGGAATTGAGCATTTGTAAAAAATGTTAATTTCATGGATGAAGTTCACAATTTCAATCTTCAGAAATTACGATTTTTCAAACTGAAATTTTCACTCGGTACAAATTTTGATGCTTATACACATTTTCGATTTTCATAAACAATTACACATACATACATAATTTGTACCGGAATGGTTTTATTCGCTCATAAAACGAAATTGAGTTCCGATATTCAAATGAGAGGGGGGGAACGTGAAGACCTTGTGGTTGGGATGATTGGTTTCAAATTTTAATTGTATTTTGGTTTCTTTATTACGCAATGTGTATAATTTTGGTTTCTATTAGATTGTCTATACGAGTATGTATTTATCCGCAATTATTGAAAAATCCGTCCATTGTACGTCTTTGTGGTAATGGGTAATAATACCCATTGATCACAAGGGAATAATGAGATAGTAATCACTGCTGTCAGATGTTTCATAGATTTAGCTTTGATATAATATTCTTTAAATTGATATTTCTTCAGTATTTTGAAGTACTTCAACTAACAAATACGGGATTACCTTGTCAATCGAGGACTTAATCTATTTTTATTATATCAATTAAAGCATTTTTTATAGTAAAATATACACTGACCAGTTATCTAAAAATTTCTCATGTGTCAACTTCACTTTTTCCACGATTGTTATGGATGGGTCTTGTCGCGGCCGCAAAATGTTGAAATCTTCAAGAATTATATTAAGTAGTCGTGGATAAAGTATAGTGTTCTACTCGCGTATAATGGCTATTATTTACTTGGTGATTTGGGCCACTTGCCTACGGCTCGTAGCCTAAACTTCACCTCGTGAATAATAGCTGTCATTATACTCTCGTTGCGTATGAATTGTTTTGGGTTTTTTGATAGCTTGCTTTATGGGAGGTTTTTTCGCCTAGTCTTGAAATTGGTGACCAGATATAGCAGCCGGAAGTTAACAATATTCCGGAATTATGATCCATTTTTAAATTTTGGAATCTTTACACTCTGTGCATATTTGGAGGCTTCACAAGTTTTTGATTTCCTCATGAATAATTAACGCTATCGATAAATACACATCATCAAAAGTCTTGCCTCCCCCCTACGATTTCCAATGAATAAACCATATTTGTTGTTCTGGAAACGACATGAATTCGAACTGCAATGTATAGTCCGTTCACGAAAGGTTGAGCACATAGTAGGCGTTTCTTTATTCATTTGAAGTTGGCAGTATTTACTGTCATAACGTAAAATAAAGTCAACCTTCCCGAATGTACCCGGCCTCGTTCGACGAGCTTGCGAATTATCAGACAACTCTATGCAATATTGACAACATTGCGTATCAATCTGACAAGCAAATAAAGAACATAACCTAAAATTGTAATATACACAGTGAAATATGCCAAATTTCCATGGCCAACCGACGGCTCAACCTTTCGTGAACGGAGTAGGTATATGTGATAGAAAATGCTTATTTCTTTTTATACAGGGTATCTTCTTTTAAAGTTGACAAACTTCGGGGGTGATCATACAAGTGATTTGCAACAAAAAGTGTCATATAACACATGGTCGAAATGTTAACGGTTATTCTACAATTTAACATTTCTTGATTTCAAGGAAAATTTCAAGTTTTTTCTCTAAACAGATCACTATTCAGTTTTCCTTGTAGTTTCATCAAATTTGACCATATATTCGGAAAGGGCAATAAATTTGCTACAAGATGAGAGAGTCTGTGTGCAGAAAACACTCTTATTGCAGGCTTGGTAAGGAGAAGAATATCACTATTCTGAAGTTAACAAAAACAGCCCTTTTTTTCCAATGGTTTTTTCGATGAAATATTATGCACACGCTTTCTCTTCAGTTAAAAATACCTCATTTAGTGTACATATCAACTTTTGTGCTAGCTGCTCATTCTCCGCTATAATATCATGGCTAACCTCGTCTCTGACTAGGATTTTTGTTGCCACCAGCACTCATGTTTCTTATTTTTATTTCACATAACCACGTGTTTTCTTGAAATTTTTTGGAAAAATTAGATGACTTCATTAAATCACATACGTAAATCCATTGTGTGTCGTAAATATTTATTTTCAGCTACAAATTATTCTTACAAAAAAACCTGGCTATTAAAATGAAAATGACAAAATATCAAGGAAGTAGATCTCACGCTAGACGCCAATTCTAATGACATCAAACAGCCTTCACCTCTTGTCAGTTCAAATACACCAATTCAACCGAAAAATTCAATGTTAGCAATGTACCTTTCCGTATCTGCTACCTACGTTAGTCAATGTCATTCGAGAATGGTATATATTTCTAGGGGGACAAACATATCCTTCAGATGCGTAGTATATTATACCTCATTAGAGAATTCCTGACAAGAGAATCAACTGGGTATAGAAGAAAAAGTTCTCATAATATATAATGCTCATGCACATTAATACTTCTTTTATTCCACATACAGTTAGAATCATAAATAATGCGCGATATTATCTCATAGATACTCTTGGCAGTGTGTATTATGTCTTATTAATTAATTCTTTTGGTTCGATAATTTTCTCACATGCTTGTGTACATGGCTCGTGACTCTGGGAACGACAAATTAAAAGTTCCTTGATCTTGGTTAAGTTGGTTTATTATATACGGTGGTGAGCAATTCACTGGAAAATTCATATTCTGTATCTGTCGGTTTATAATTCAAGTGTTTTTTGCGGTTATTAATTTCAGTTTCATATGAAATTTAAGGTGTATACGGCAGGTGAACAGATTGTTGGCCAAATTTTCTTTAATTTCTCAGAAATAATTTAGGTTTTATTAACATTCATTAAATTCTTGATGCTGGAATATTTATTTGAATATTATTTGGGCTACTTTCATTAATTTTGCTTCATGTATTCAACATTTGTCAAAAAGAACTTTTAAAACTTGCAACTTTAGTCACTCTTTGAAAATGTTTGTCAGCAAACAATCATCGATGACATTCTATTTTTGATTGAATCAGTTGTCAAACAATCCATTCATCTTGTTTAGGCAGGATCTTATTATTGGAGCCCAGATTGTTTCGAGATCAACATAGTGTGGACTGAAGGGATTTTCGTTAGTTGAAATGAAAGCTGCTATGAAATCCTATGGTCTTCATTCAATTGAAGCATGATAAACAAGCTCTTATATATCAATTCGATTCGAACATTTGAGGGACTTTCGGTTTCTCTAATATTGGCTCTACCACACTCACCATTAGGTTTTACTTCAGTTTAGTTTAGTTTAGTTTAAAAGGGGTTGCAGTTCACTGCGACCTTAAGGTCTATTGTGCCCCCTTACAGAGCTGTTCTAGCCAAACCCTCCACAGCTCGCTTACGGTTCCAGAGATCTAATGAAATCTAATAACAGTGAAGGCTTCAACGAGGCTAGATCCTCACTCTTACAAGTTCTCGTCCAAGGCATTCTTTCTTCAGGCTCGCAATGCTAAGGCATTCCGTGACTGGGTGAATGGGGTTTCTTCCTACTCCCCACAAAACCTACACTCGTCAGTGTCCGATAATCCCATCCTCAACAGGTGCTTCCTGAGGCGACAATGTCCTGTAAGAAAGCCAGTGAGGAGGTGTAACTGCTTCTTACCACGATCCAGATATGTTTTGGATCCCGCTGTCTCGAAGTTCAGAAGGAACTCAGTGGAATGATCCATCCCTGGGAGATTCCGCCATAGTTTTTCCCTCTCGGCTTTTTCCTTCTCCAGAAACTCCTTCTTGAAGGTACATTTACATATACCACAGAAAGGTTCTGGGCCAATGAGTGACATTCGTACGCCCTCTTTGGCAAGTGTATTGGCCTCTTCGTTTCCTTTGATTCCCGTGTGGCCGGGAACCCAGATTAAAAAGACCTTATTTTTCTTTCCTACCTCGTTGAGTTTGTTCCGGCACTCCTAGATCATTTCAGAGTCGATGACGTAGGAGCTCAGTGCTTTAATAGCAGCTTGACTACCTGAATGTATGGCTTTATCACACTTCTGATAGTTTCTTTCTAGATTTATTTCTAGACATCTTTCAATAGCTAAGATTTCCGCTTGAAAGACGCTCATACAGGAGCCTAGCGACAGTGCATAGTTGGTGCTTTACTTCAGTTTGATTAGACCCGATATTATCTTGAGCCTTGAATGCTGTTCTCAATTATTGAACTTATTTTCAGTTTTTTTAATCTTTTCGGGTAAGCCTTTAAGATACGGTATTACATTGGTTACCGTTTGTGCTAGTTGGGTTTGACTTGATGTAGGTTGTGTTTCTATACTATTATTTGTGTCTAATTGCTTTGGCCTTTTTCTCTGATTTCTTGTGATAGCCATTGTTCTTAAGAGTTTCAGAAATATTTTATTTATACATTTTTTTCTATTTTTTACCGTCAGCGGCCTGCAGCGTGTTTCATGTTAATTATATTAAATTTTATTTATTTTTTTCTGTATTGTGACAGTATACCTCAATTTAGAGACATAGATATGATTGCGTTCAAAGAGACTTTGTAGCAAACTATTTCTCAATCATAATATCCATCAAATATTACATTTTATAACAATAAACATTTTTTCAATAACAAACGAAACATGTCAAATCCTATGTTATATATAGCGGCCATTATCTACTATATAAAAATAAGTCGGGTTTTCCTCCCTGACGCTATAACTGCAGAACGCACGAACCGATTTCAACGGTTTTGCATTCGTTGGAAAGGTCTCGGGCTCCGCGAGGTTTGTAGCAAAGAAAATTCAGGAAAAATTTCAAGATATCGAGAATAACGTGGTAAGAAGAAGTTGGTAAATTTCTGACATTTCTGAAAATTTCATTATTTATGACATCGAATTCAATGACAATTGTCAAGTCCTTACGAGAGGGAAGTGCTTCCAAAAATGTCCTCATTTCAGAAGAAAAGGCCAGATCCTAATGAAACAATGTATGAATATCGTATTTTAATCGTTTTATAACGGTTATTACTAAACATATTGGTTCCAGAAACTATAAAATTATAAGGAAGTACGTGACAATTTTCAATTCAGTTTAGAGGTAAAAAAGCTCTAGGAATTTGCAATTTTGAGAAAGAAAAACGAAAAGATCCGAATCAAACAAGGTACGAATATCGTTTTTGAGTAGTTCTATAACGTTTATGAATGAAGATATTCTGAAATAACCAGGAAGAACAAAATATTTTGACATAGGTACGTCTGATGTAAACATTTGTTCGTTTCGAGTGGAAACGTTATTTGAATAGGTAAGTCCATATGAAATCATCAACTTCAACGTTCATTCAACGAATTCCTAACATTTCAGCCATCAAAAGCATCATTTCAGGTCGCAGTGATATTTGAGGCTTCTACTAAACCGAATTTCTCTTTCACTGACAAATAACGTAATGAGAACAAAATTCGGGGATTATTCGTATTTTAGAAAAAAATACGCCAGGAAATGATACTAAACTGTATGTATATGATAATTATCGATATTTCAATATATTTTTTCGATTTCCTGATATGTTTACATGTCTTTTGATTCATAATAAAACCCGTTGAAGTCTGAGATAAACAGTCGTCACGTGTAACCAGGCAAGTGGTGTAACGACTAACGTCTAGGTGTGTGGACCCGGTACTCTACCGGGTTCGAATTCCCTTTCGTGGCAGTTCTGCTTATTCTGGATAAGAAAATTGTTTCCAGATTCAAAGAAAGCTGATGAAAATAATTCAACATTTTCATGTGCATGTTTTATATAGATACGTTTTAGATATATACAGGGTGTTTCTATAAATCTATCAATTATTTCACATTTCTACGTTATAACAGAAAGCTTTCAATGAAATTGAAGGGGCTTTTAAATTTCGAGTGATTTGTTATAGGAGGTGGGATTTTAAATATAGATACGTCACTTAGGATTCATACGGGTGCTCCTATAAACATGTCGAATATTTTGAATTTCTGCATTATTACAGGGACATTTCAACAGAAACGAAGAAGTTTTTGAATTTCAAATGATTTACTATCGATGGTGGTTGGATTTATACAGGGTCTTTCAATAAAAATGATTTACTTAAAACGGTAGATCTACTGGCCTGACTAGAAAATCATTGTTTGTCACATGGACAGTTATACGTTGCGTGTTCACGAGTTGGGAAACCATCCGCTTTGTTTGTGTTAACGTCAAACCATAAAACAAAAATATGGTTAACCAAAGAGCACTTCAAAAAAAACGTATAACGCTTCAATTCAGTATTTACTTTGGATTCACTTTCATTTACTTAGAGAAGTTCAACTAAATAACACTTCATTTTTGTGATCGAAATGAATTCATTACTGCTGTGAAATTAAATAAAAGTTTTCCTTTTCAAATATGAAAAAAAATTTTTTTTCTTCATCTTTTCTCCTTTTTTTTTCTTTCATCTCTTAATCACCAAACGAAATGTTACAGAAAACGAAGCCATGTGGTGGCGAAACGGAGTTCGCCGGGTTTGCTAGTGATCCATACATAAATTATATCTTTTCCTTATTTCATGATACCTAAGTTACATTGGCCAAAATATTAGGGTTCACTTGGACGAAGTAAACTATAATGAACAAAGGAAAGTATATAATTTATGGATGGATCATAACGACCTCGATATAAAACATATGATTTGAAATGTTTCTTTTGTTATAAAAAAAATGTTTATTGTTATAAAATATATTTGATGAATATAATGATTGAGAAATAGGTCGCTACAAAGTCTCTTTGATTTTAAGAAACACAATCATATCTATGTTTCCAAATCAAGGCATACTGTGACAATACAGAAAAAAATAAATAGAATTAACATAAAACACGCTGACGGTAAAAAATAGAAAAAAAATGGGATTCAGAAGAAACATTCAAAATTAGATTGTCTTTCTGAAGACAAAATACAAAAGGTATATCCCGGAGAAAAAAATAGCGCCGCGACGCCTGGCGTCCTAATTATTTTCTCCGAAATTTACGTCAACATTGAATTGTACAAAATACCGTCCAGAGAAAAAAATTTCGATGAACCGTGGTTTTTGGAATACCACTCGAATGATGGCCAAAACATTGAATACAAGAAGCAAAAAAGATGACAATGGCCCAACTAATGATTTAGTGAATGTTCCATCATCAGGAATTTCACGTCAACAAATTCCTGTTCGAAATTGATTCTTTCTTGAAAGTTTAGAAGTCGTTCCTTCCACATGTTATGCTGACTTCAATAAAATGAGGATGTTGTAGATTTTTATTGTATAGTTCTTACCCTCATTCGCAATTCAAAAAACAACTTTCATCTTCCTGACACTCAGAAATGTGCAAGATGGTAAAGATAATCAATCTATCATATCCAGCTTATACTTCTTCCATGTTTCTTATTTCTTACACTCTTCAATAAACGTATTTACTGATTCAGCGATAATGGTTCAACACATTATCTGCAATAGATGAAAAATGCCATCTATCTCCAAAGCAGCAGATGTTCTATCAACTCCTCACGAACAGTTATTGTCAACGTATCCTGAAAGAGTTACACCGCATACTACTCAGCTTTAATAATATCAGAAATGCGAGTTGTTTTTGCATTAGCAGATGTGCACCGTGGATAGTTATTTTCTGCATAGTTAAAGCAGACTGCAGACTTCCTTCTTGGTTAAGTGCCTCGAATATGTCGGGGGTACAATAAAATGCAATTAAATTGTGCTTTATCCGACAAATTGGCCTTTCCGAAAGGATTAGAATCTTCCTTAGTGTACGGGACTTTTTTGCAAGTCGTCATTACCCAATGCCGTAGTTTCGTTCAAAAACAGGATTTTATGGGTATAATGATTGGGATTATGTCTGTATTCGACCGTTTTCTTGATCAGGAGAAGATACTTTGTAATTAAGAGGAAAGATGTTCAGTGATTTTGGTTCGTGAAGCTTACAAGTTCCCATCTATCCATGAAATTAAATTGGATTGTTGAAACCAAGCGAAAAGGACTGAAAAAACTTTGGTATTGAAGCGTATTGATTTAGTTTCGTGAAGACCAAACGCATCAGATATTTCGAATTTTTCATACATTTTAGCTACAAGCTAGATCATATGATTTCATAGCTTGTATCACTAGAGCACTAGAAAGATAGGTATGCCAGACAGGCTGACTGGGTCCAACCATAGACTCGAAAATTACAGATGGTAATGTCAATTTCTCAGTTATTGTGCTCTATTGTTAGTTGCGTGCTTTTTTTGAAGAATAGTTAATAGAAAGTATTGATTTTTTATTCAAAACAATAAAGTTGGAGACTAGACAGGTAAGCATAAGCATTTATTCGATTACAGATTTCATTTCATTCGAATTGTTCTGTAATTTTCGAGTCTGTGGTTGGACCCAGCATGGCTGTCTGGTATACTCCCCTTTTCAGAGCCTTAGTATCATTGAAGTTTTTCTTACATCCTGAACAACAGTTCTATCATCCAGTCATTCATCTGCCAATAGAATTATTTATACCGAATAGGAAAAACCTAACAAACGTCTTAGTAAAGCCATCGGATGAAAAAATAATAATTTACAAGCAGTTATGATCACTATTCATTCCATTTCATCTTATAAGTATTCCATAGAATGAATATTTCAAGATATTGTATGTCTATGTCAGGAGATAAAACCAAAAGTGCATATCTACCAAATGCAAATTCGAATAAACTACCATTTTTATAACTGAGTAATTCAAGTATTGAAGTATTTATCTAAAAAATCGAACTCTTCCGAAACTGAAAATTGTAAAAAGATTTATACAAAATCTTGTTTCTTGTTTAAAACCAATTCTGAGCAAAAACAATATTTTAGAATATTCTTTCTATGGAACATACGATGAAATGGAATGAACAGTGATCGTAACTGCTTATAAGTTTTTATTTTTTCCCAGAAAAGTATCGACTGTATCGAAATTTTGCAGGAGAGTTTTTTTCTCCAGAATTGAATGTGAAACCATAAGAGAATGTTATTTTTCGAAAATCTATCCCAAGGAAACAAGTTTCGAAGGCAAATCATAAGGAGTTGTTATTTTCAACCCCTAATAATAAAGTAATGGAATCAAAAAAACTGTGTTAGCACCATTTTACTTAATGAATCATAATATATATAGTTTTATGAGTCAGTGTTTTTAGGACTCCTAAAAAAATCAAAAACTGTCAACTCGTCATCGCATTCCAAAGGCTATATCTTGGAAGGGATGTCGATTTCGAAAAAAATTAATATGAACTACCCCTGCTTATTATCATGGAGGAATCATCTCCTTAAGTCCCTCGCATTTGTTTACAAACACCCTGTATAATATGATGGAATATCCCATCATTATAATCTTTTGTTCCGAATTCGTCAACCACATTGCCTAGTTCATACGGAAGGTTCAACTCAATCAAAATTCATAACGAATTATGAAGCTCAATGTCTTGGCATAACGATGTGTCAATCCACAGAGTGTTTTCACGGTCTAACCGTGACATAAACCTCTGCATATTTACGTACCGCCTATTGAGGTCAATGATATTACTCGCATTACATTTGCAGTGGATATTAATATAAGTTATAGTCTTAGGAAAACGATCATTCGGAAAATGACGACGGCCAAATGCGACAGAGTGGCGAAGAGCGGAATTTACCTAACGGTTATTCTGCGACCGGAAGTTCGTTCTGAAGAGTTACTAGATTAAGGACTTTAACCTCAGACGTATGCTGTTCTATTACTCATACTTTAGTCAGGTTGGCTGCAGGGAATTGTTGGTCATTTTATACGTAATACTGAGACCACGTAGCTGATGAAGAAGCGATCATCGAAGTTTGTTGCGTAATGTGTGCTAGAGGTTATGAAAAGTTAGGAAAATAAATCTATTTTATTGGTTCTTCATTAAATGACGATGAGACAGATTAAGTTATATACTCTTCTTATGAGTTTGTTAATACAATCAAATATAAAGATTCAGGAAAAGCACTCTTAGCTTTTAATTCTCAGAAAAACAACTGTGGGGATCCTCAGAGTTTCCCATTTCCCTTGTTAGATGTCGTTACATCTTATTAGTTCTTAGAAATAGCTGCACGCAGTCTATAAAAATGCCAGGAGTGCCAGGGAGGAAACACCTTTCCCCATTCAAAAGATTGTTGGTGCCTCTCAATATTAAAATTTAACGCCCACACTCTTTTCGTCACTCTTTGAAAATGATCCAATTCAAAGAACAAAAAAAACTCTCTCCAGAATGAACGAAAGTAATCGATGATTGTTTTCTTAGAACTGTCAGAAATAACAAAATATAAAATGGGCATTTCTTTAAGCAATAACTTCTTGATGAATCATTAAAATTACATGAAATTTTGACCTGAATCATTGGAAGGTTTTTGTTACTTTTCAGCCGATGTAATAGTCATCAATCTGGTAAAAACAATTGAGCCTAAAGAGGTGGAATGCCAGACTTCTTCATAAAAAAATTAGGAAAGCCCTGAGCAGGTGCCATTGAGCGTTCATTCATTGGTGGAGCAACAATGCTATTACCGCAAAATTTTGCACAAGACTTGAGATTGATACTAAATATTTGAATGCAGTATTTCAGCACGATCGGAATGATATTCTGGTAATTATTCAGAAACTGAAATATGTGAAAACTTGACAATTAAAAAAATTAAATTCAATGGTTTTTGATGATGCGATCGTCTTGAAATTTTGCATGAACGTTCAATATATCAATCTTCTATCACAAAATGAATTTCACTGGAATCGGATATATTTTTATGGGAAAAAGATTTTTTTTTTCAATATTCCAATTGAATTTTCCCTATTGTTTGAGACCATTTTCGGCTCAAAATTCGAAAATCACAGACATTTGAGAAAAACGATATAGCACTCGTTTAAGTATAACAAACGCTCAAAAACAGTTCAAACATAGAACTGTCAGAAATGACATTTTAAAAATAGGGACGAAAGTTGCCATTCTGAAAGTTAAGAATCTAAAGTATTTTTTCTGATAACGGCTGGCGATTGCTGGCCGAAACGTTGAACAGAATAAGCGTAATTTTTTTTAGTTTAGATTAAAACTTCTGAGAAGAAGACACAAATACTACATCCTCTAGATAATTTCCTATATCTATTGATGCAGATTAGAAGCCTTGTGAGATGTTTACCTTTATTTTTCAAGAGTGATCATTCATATATTAAACCATTTCTTTTCTTCAAGGAGATGAAAAAACACCCTATGTAAGTTAATTTCTAGTCTTGGAAATTAAATAGGAATAATTTCGTGTCACTCAATTAAAATGAATATATTTTTTGTGATTTTTGATGTGAATCATCATCAGGCTGAAATTTTACAGGTGACAACACAAAATCAGGTGAAATTTCCATGGAAGGAATGTTATACTGCAAGCGATCCATAATCGATAATAACCCATGTAGAATCAAAATCATTTTTGCGAGACAGGTGCCAAGGAACCTGCACGATTTCGTTCCATTATTTCATAATAATCTCTAACGTGAAAAAAAGCAGATGTTCATTTTTAATTGTGTTATTAATGATCAGGTGCTTCAGAAGCTTCCATCTCTGCTGATTTTCAACAAGAATGAAATGATTCATGCTTTTTCAGAATTAAATAACTGATTAAAAAATCCACCTTAAAATTCTTTGAGGAAAAAACGAACAAATAACTTCCCTACAAATAATGGATTAGTGAGTTGTTTTGACTTCACATGTAGCTGGCTCTTTTCCAATGGAAATATGATTTCACTCTCTCTCATTTTATTCTGTTATGAATTCAATTATCTGTCAACATTTTGAACTAACTTTGAAAATTTCAAATTTTGAGGTAATTTCTTTCGATACTTATATTATCTCATAAACATTCACATAGTTTTTCTGATCAGGAACAATCAATAATGGACACAATAATTGGAACTGTGAAAAATGATTTTACAAATCGAAAAATATCACAGATTATGAGAATTGTGTCGATAATAATTACGTTATACAGGGTATCCCAGAAAATATGGGAAATCTTTCAGATTCAGATAGAACATAAAAAATGAAGATGACAAGTTCCCATATTTTTTTTCCTAGCAGCCCTTCACACGAAGATATGACCTCCTAAATGACGTCACTGGAAATCCATTTTAGTGGAATAAGTTCCAAACTACTCGATATAATTTGATGAAAATTGGATATGATTAATAGTATTAAGGACCTCTTAAATCAGCGTACTCAAATTTCAATTAGCTTGTTCAGTTTACCAGGGGCAGACTGGGTTGATTTTGAAGCTTACATTTTTAACACCCTGTATGATTGATTAGGTGCTAAAAATAACAAATTTGGATACCTTGAATTTAAAGCTAAAAAAAGGTGCTCCTGTTCAGTGTCGATAAAATGAACCGTTTTCGAAAAAAAATAATGAAAGGAATAAGTTATTGAAATATATTCCACTAAAATGAATTTCCAGTGGCGTCATTTAGGAGGTCGTATCTTCGTAGGGAGAGCCGCTAGGAAAAATATTAAGGAACTTGTCATCTTATTTTTTATGTTCTATTTGAATCAGAGATTGACAATAGTTTTTTCTCAGCAAGTCCATCATTGTCGTTCGCAGACAAACATAAAGTTACCATGACGTCATATAAAAAAAATTGGAAGAATAAGATCATGTTGTGGTCTCGAAATAAAAAATAGAATTCTAAAAGTTATATACACACACAATGACGTCTTGGCAAAAAATTAGATGGACATTTTTTTTGTGGCGAAGCTAGAAAAAAATGCTGTCTGAAATGAAAAAACGTTTTGTGAGCTCTTTTTGTCATTCATTAGGTAAACAGACTGTAACTTGAATATTCGCCAATAAATAACTTGAAAGCATGATTATAGAAACTTGACTCGTAGATCAAAAAAAGGTCACATTGCTCCATAGAATTTCCCAAAAAAATTTCGTCATACGACATAACACTTTCTCCGTGTCAAAATAATGGGAACATAAAGACTTGTTCCAGTCCATAACATAGAGCGAGATCGTTTTTTAACACAAGAGTTATAATGAAGGAAACATTCAACAACTTAGATATCCATTGAGGTCGACCGAAAAAAAATTAATATTTTAGTTCTTTGTTTATTACAATCAGGCGAAATTCCGTCATTTTCATGTTCCGACAAGTCCATAAAAGGCTTAGTGCTTGGTAATTTCTGAAAGTGCTTTGGAGCACTGCGGTACTCAGGAGCACTTTTTCGAATTACTAAGCTCTAAGCCCTTTCAAAAGATTCGAGAAGCACCGAGCACTAAGCACTGGTTCAATCTAGAGCTCCCGAGCAGACTGCTTACAAGCAGAAAAGTGCTTCGAGTGCTTTCACGAGCACTAAGCACAAGACTTCCGCACAGCTCTGCATGTATACATCTGACAAAAAAGTTTCAATGTTAAATACTTTTTTGTAAGAATGTGAGATGTCGAGACATTATTTTTGATAAATCAGGTAGTAATACAGACATCTGCTCACCGTGAAATAAAATTTAATTTCAATTTGGGATACCATGACATTGAAATATCGTAGAATAGACTAAATAAACCTCTAATACATACATGTACGTTCTTTCGCATCAATTTATATAACTTACCAAAGCATAACTGTCTCACGATATGATTGCGTACAGTTTCCAAAGCATGACCGTGAAACAAATTTCATGAACTTGAAAGGAATCATTAGGATGGCTAGAAAAATTATATGCCTTTTCGTATTACATCATGGAATTAAATTACACGGAAGAAAATTATTCTTTAGAGCTATTTCTCGTGGTTTTTATGCAATGAAAAAATTCGCGAATAGCTCCATAAATTTCAATGAACGAACGTGATATCATTATCAGGGAATTGTTGATGGGAATATCTTGAATATAATGTGTGGGACAAAAGGTGGACCTGCAGAACTAGAGAATATACATGGGACAATTCGAAAATGATCAATGGACGATGAGGATAATTAATATACAGTGTGTTTGGTCCTGACTTAGCGATAATTTAAGGTCATCAAATATACCTAATATTATCGACAAAAACACCCAAAACTTGGAAGTTTACCCCGTTAGTTTTGGAGTAGCCTCCATTTTGAATTTACTTTTTTATTTTCGTTTACCCATCCAAATAATATCGATTTCTTTGGAAATAAAGGTCTTACAGATGTGAAAAAAATGTTTTTTGAAAGATGATACTACCACATTTCATTGAAGTATAACAATATAAAAACATTCAACTTGAAAATGCCAAAAAAAATTCTTTAAAAAAGTTAATAGTTAATCCGCAATAGTACACGAACTAGCACATTAAAGTATAATTTTTTTTCAATGATTTAACACGCAAGGACACAATCTACAAAACAACACTCACATCATTTCTGTAAGTTACATAATTTGAGAGTTATTGCTGTTCGAACATGACCCTTATGAAAATTGATAAAATGAAAAAAAAACCTCAGTACTGTACTTTTCAATGATCAAACAAACAAATTAATCCTAAAAATTCCTCAAAATGGCCGCCTCTGCTCTGTAGACAGGCAGTGGCCTTCATGATGACCTATCTTGTGTCTTTTGCTCTCGTAGTGAGCACATGAGCGCATGTTCGAGCAGCAATTACTCTCAAATTATGTAACTTACAGATATGATGTGAATGCTGTTTAGTAGCTTATATCCTTGCGTGTTGAATCATTGAAAAAAAATTATACTTCAATGTGCAAGTTCTTGTACTATTGCGGATTAACTAAGAAAATCAGTACATATTTTGACTATGAACGTTTCTAAAGAATTTTTTATGACGTGTTCAAGTTGAATGTTTTAATATTGTTATATTTCATTGAAAGGTGGTAGTATCCTCTTTCAGAAAATTTTTTTTTTTACATCTGTAGGACCTTTATGTCCAAAGAAATCGATATTATTTGGAAGGGTCAACGAAAATAAAAAAGTAAATTTAAAATGGGGGATACTCCAAAACTAAGGGGGTAAACTTCCAAGTTTGGGTGTTTTTGTCGATAATATTTAGTATATTTGATGACCTTAAATTATCGCTAAGTCATGATCAAACACACTGTATATTCTTTCGAAATCAAGAGCTAACATAATACCTTAACTGAGGTTAGTGCAGAACGGGATACCATACTATTATATTTTTTCGTGTGTTACCAGAGTATAAGAAACCCTGTTCTAACAAAAAAACTATTTGAATATTGAAGGATTTCTTCTTTATTGAGTCCAACCGACAACCCTCTCCAAGACCCCTTTGGAATTCTGAATCTGAAACGAAAAAACAGAAACAGAAAAAAGGAACAAAAAAATAAAATGATTGAAACATAATAATAATATGACAATTCATGAAAACGCAATATTATTTTATTTTTCGAATTATTCACCTGAAATTTCAATACACCTTGCCATATTTTCGAATAACCATCGAAAGAAAAAACACGCTAAAATTTAACTTCTATAGGGCGTTTAAATTTCCTTCCAAGTTCACTTCGGGAAACAAGTAATAAGCACTATACTCGTATCACAATATAAAGTGAATTTCTCTGTATTAAGAGAAAAAAAAATGCGAACGAGGCACAATAAATTTTTAGTTGTTGATGCGAAACTGTTGATGAATGAGTATTTTTTGATATAATACAGAGTGTTCGGTAATTCGACGTGGTCCTTCGAAGGGGATATATTATACGTTATTTGCAGCAAAATGCGTCCAGTGAAGCATGATCCGAAAATGCATTCATATTATCAGGGTTAATCTAACCAAAGTAAAATCTTTTAATGAAAATCAACTAACCAAAAACTGCATATAGGTATGAGTTACCTTGTTAGTCCGGTAGAGCATAAATTGGAGAATCTAGCGAGATTTAAAAAATCCAATATCTGTGAAGGCTTCGACGAGGCTAGTTCCTCACTCTTACAAGTTTCTCGCCCAAGGCATTTTCTCCTTAGGCTCTCAATGCCACAGCATTCCGTGACTAGGTACATGGGGGTTTATTCCTCCTCCCCACTGAACCTACTCTCGTCAGTGTCCGACAATGCCATACTCAACAGGTGCTTCCTGAGGCGACAGTGTCCTGTAAGAAAGCTAGTGAGAAGGTGTAATTGTTTCTAACTAAGGTCCAGATATCTTTTGGATCATGCTGTTTCAAAGTTCCGAAGGAACTTAGTGGCATGATCCATCCCTGGTAGATTCCGCCAGAGTTTTTCCCTCTCGGCTTTGTCCTTCTCCAGAAACTCCTTTTAATAGGTACATTTACCTATACCAAAGAAGGGTTCTTAGCCAATGAGTGAGGTTCGTGCGCCCTCTTTGACAAGTGTATTGGCCTCTTCGTTTCCTTTGATTACCGAATGGCCGGGAACCCAGATTAAAAAGACCTCATTTTCTTGGCTACCTCATTGAGTTTGTTCCGGCACTCCCAGATCATTTTTGAGTCGATGACGTAGGAGCTCAGTGCTTTAATAGCAGCTTGACTATCTGAGTGTATGGCTATATCGGACTTCTGATAGTTTCTTTCTAGATTTATATCTAGACATCTTCCAATAGCTAAGATTTCCGCTTGAAAGACGCTCATACAGGAGCCTAGCGACAGTGCAGACTTGGTACTTGGCCGTATATCCCAGCGCCAGCTCCTGTAGAGGTTTTGGAACCATCTGTATACCATTTTACGGTATTTTATTTAAGGTTATAGTCGGTGTATTGCAGTTTCCATTCTTCTTTTTTACTTAGCAATGTCCTGAAGTTAAGTGGGTAAAATCATCACGAATTTTTTGGACTGAGTAAGTCCAGGGCTGTCTGTCAACATTGACATTACCATTACCCAGAAACAGCAAATCAAATGTTTAAAATTAGAATCTTGAATGAATGCGTGAGATATCCAGTGCTCATTGATACATATAAAGTTATCAAGGTATAGGAAGATAAAATTCCTTCCAGAAATATATCTTTCACCTTCAAAAACTTTTTTTAACACAACTGAATTCCAATATGAATACCGAACTCGCCTTTCAATCAAATTCGCCGTACTCGACTGAAATGATTCGAAAATGGCATTTCTGTGAAGTACTTCATTCAGGTACTTGCTAGTTTGAGTAGTTTGCATGCTCCTCCTTGTGTGAATATGTAAATTATAATCATTATTCTTGCAAACGGCTTGTTGGATACAACCGGCTCACGTCTCTGACCCGTATCAACAATATGCAAAATTGCACTGAGTACGCACCATGTGAAGAATGCATTGTTAACCCATTGCAGTACGAGCTGCAGACACCATAACATTAAAGCCGTGACTGAAATGTATGGAAAATAGTTGTTTTCGCGATTATCGAAGATTCTCTGCATTTTCCATTCATATTCATGAGGATTGGAGTTCTATCAATATGCAGAGTATCTCTGGATCATTTGAAATTAGATTAGATGTAGGTTCAGCGAATCAAAATAAGATGGCAAGTTGCATGTAGAAGTATCCTCGAACGCTTCGCTCAAGATTTGAGTTGCTGAATGATGGATCTATTCAAATGGGTACTACATTCAAGAATCATTGAAGGGGTATTCGTGCACTGAGACCTAGTGGTCTATTGTGTCTCCATACCAGCTGTCTAAGGTACTCCCCTTCGTCCAAAATTACTGGTGTGGTTGGATGAGATATCTTCGTCCTTTATAATTTCCTTACCCAGGCACTCCTTACGTTGGGAACCGATGGCCAGACTATCCATCAAGTGGTGATGCAGAGTTACACCGTCTTCTCCGCAGAATCTGCACTCATCGTTTTCTGTCACACCCGGTCTCCTTAGGTTCTCCTGAGACAGCAGAGATCTGTGTGAAACTCGTGAGAAAGCGCAGACACTTGTTGAATTTCAAGAGAGTTGTAAATCTTTCCGTATTAAACATTCCGAGAAATTTTTTTTGAGTGATATAGGCCTGAGAGGCTCTGCCATAGCGCCTTACTATCGTCTGCACCTCATCTTTTCTCGGGAATTAGTTTTTGTAGGTGTTTTGCCATATGCGAAAGAAGACTATGAAACCTTGCTGGTGGTATCATGTGCCTCCTGGTTTCCCTTGATTCTTGAACATCCTGGAATCTGAATCGAAGAGGTCATGTTACGCTTTTCCAGTTCTTTCAGTTTGCTCAGCCGTCCCTTCACCATTTAGCTAGATTAGTGCCTTGGTGGCACAATATGCGAATTTGCACTCAGTACGCACCAAGAGAAGAATGCATTGTTAACCTATTGTAGTTCGAACCAGAGAGTTTGGTCCTCTCTGAACAACTACATCTCATCTGCGAACCTCCCTAGTGATCTAGAAAGTAAGCTCTGAGAAAAACTTCAGGACATTGATAAGTAGGAGAGAGGAATGGGAACGGGAATACACCGACTGTAACCTCAAAGAAAATAACGTAAAATGGTATACAGATGGTTCCAAAACCTCTACAGGAGCAGGCGCTGGGATATACGGGCCAAGTACCAAGTGTGCACTGTCGCTAGGCTCCTGTATAAGCGTCTTTCAAGAAGTGCGATATAGCCATAAACTCAGATAGTCAAGCTGCTATTAAAGCACTGAGCACCTACATCATCGACTCAAAGATGATCTGGGAGTGCCGGAACAAAGTCAATGAGGTAGGCAAGAAGAATAAGGTCTTTTTAATATGAGTTTCCAGCCACTCGGGAATCAAAGGAAACGAAGAGACCAAAACACTTGCCAAATAGGCCGCAGAGGATGAGATATCTTGGTCCCTGATAATTTCCTAACCCAGGCTCTTCCTCCGTTGGGAATCGTTAGCCACACATTCCGTTACGAGATGTTCCGGAGGTTTGTACACTTTTAGACAGAAAATGCATTCATCTTTTTCAGACACGTCTAGTCACCTTAGGTGTATCCTGAGACGACAGTGACCTGAAGAACCCTGTGAGGAGGTGAAGTTCATTTCGTTTTGTTCCAAAAGAATTTGGTATCTTCTCGTATTGAACGACCCGAGAAATTTTTTGTACATTCAAGGATCGAAAGATTTTGCTATGAATTTATTTGAAAAGTTGTGGTCATATAAAAAAAATTGATGACTCCTTTCTTTGTTTTTCCGTTTATATATATTGGTTCAGAACCTCAAAATAAGATGGCAAGTTCCTTTGGAGAAATATATATCACACTGAATAAGTGTGAAGCTTCATCATGGATTTTGTTCTATCTTTTTTAAATGAAACTAAGATGTACCCATAAAAATACGGAAGTGTTTTTTTCCCGTATACATACATACAGAGTAAAATATATCACTCTCATTTTATTTTAATTCGTTCAACTGTTACCATACATTAATGGTTATGTAGCTATAGCTATAGATGATAAGCCAAAAATGTTTTTTTTATTCGAAAAATATTAATTCTAAATCTCCTGTTTTCAAAAACTACAAAAAAATTTTCAAACTACACTGGCTTTCTCGAACATAAAACCTTCCCTACGAGTTACTTCTGTGTATTTGTGTTGAATCTCAACACATTCACTCATCTGTTTCTGCGATATGTGAAATTATTGCCTAGTCATCTTCAGAGCTTCAGCTTCAGCTTCTTAATAAAGCTTTTTAGCTTTATATCATTGAGGCCGAAAGTGACTAATATATAATGTTTAGGACTATCAAATTTTCACTTTTATTAGGGTACATCCCGTATTCATAAATTCCAGGTTCTTCAAATTTGTGATTTTTGACCCCGACTACAAAAATAGAAAAATGGATCAGAAGAATTCGTGTTCCTTAAAGAAGTTACAGTGAACATTCGAATAATGTCTAAAAGACCTCTCAATGAAATCCGCTCTATTGCCTAGTCCTTCACAACTAATAGACCCCTCAACAGTAATGACAGCTGAAAATCAGTTGATAAGCTAGGCATGCAAAATACGGAAATAGAAAATGCTTTAATTGTATTATCTTGGACTAAGTACCTGCATGCTCCAAACACGCGACTAATTATCCTATCAAGAACCGTAACCTCATGAAAAAATATCTTATCTATCGCAGCGGGTTGCTCAATACAAACAAGTGATTATTAAATCGTCAACATTTTATGCAATGTTGATATCGAGAAAGGTGGATTTTAAAATATTATCTTTGATTGGGATGCAATAAGCGAGTTTGTTACGTTGAAAGTTGGTTTTTTGATGTTTTATTTTCATAATTATACTGAAAGGACATAATATTTATTCCACTTTATATTGATTAGCTCAATGAGGTTATATAATCAGAATTTTAACACAAATTGAAAAGCTTCACTCTGAGGAGGAGTACCTTCTACACAACTGTATATGATAAACATGAAGATGTCTCCACATTATTGAGGTAGAACCAATTAACGTAACATCCTTAAATACATCCCTGTAAAAAGTGAAGAAAAAATATAAAAATATTCAGTTCGGGGTAGAAAGTAAAATGCCCATTATGCAAATAATAACTCTTTGAGTGGAAGATATCTTTTTTTCTGAATTACCAAGACGTTTCGGATATATTATATGAATTTATTTCAACATAAGAGACAACAATAGAGACTATAGTCAAAGGTATTTCCATAAAATTAAGAAAATTATCAGGATCTTTATACCTCGGTTTATTTGAGGTAGGAAAAGTCCTCTAGATCTAAGCCTTCGTGAGGAACTGCTTCCCAGATAGAGAGCCTAAAATGTTTGCCAAATAAATAACATCAAGTTCTTGGGTATCTGTTGATTTTTCTCCAAAATGATTAAATATATGAAGGATTTATCAAAAAGAGGTGTTATTTTAATAGTCAAAGAAAAGTGAAATTTTTCAATATAAATGATCTAATGTTAATTTCATTATAAAGAAGAATCTATGCCGTTAATAGTGGTAAACATTAGGCAAATGACCACCACGACGACGCTTACAGGACCATATCCTTTTAATGGAATTTTCCATAACCAAATCGCAAAGTGGCTGCCCTATGTCCTTGATAGCCTCACGATTTCCATCTTTGAGGTCTTGAATCGACGCTGGGCTATTAGCGTAGAACTTTTTTTTTCACGTGGCCCCAAAGGAAGAAGTCGCAAGGTGTTGAATCACAAAATCTCGAGAGATAACACTGTCCGGAAACTTTTCCCGCAAAAGATCGATGGTTTCGTTGCTTGTGTGGCACGTAGCGCAGTCTTGTTGAAAGTAAACGTTGTCCAGATCAAAACTATCCAATTTCGGCCATAAAAAACCATTCACCATCTCTCGATAGCGCAATCCATTCACCGTAACTGTTGCTCCAGCCTCATTCTCGAAAAAGTAAGGTCCAATGACTCCGCCAGACCAGAAACCGCACCAGTCACACGTTGAGGATAGAGAGGCTTTTCAACAATAGCTTTTGGGTTTCCGAGCCCTAGATGCGACAATTTTACTTGTTGACGAAGCCACCTAGGTGGAAATGAGCCTTATCACTCAAGATGATTTTTCGATAGAATTCTGGATAATTTTCATACATTTCAACGACCCAATAAGCCAAGACATGACGTTGTTGAAGATCGGCCGGCTTGAGTCCTAGTGTTAACTGAACTTTATAAGCCTTAGGACCCAAATCTTTATGCAAAATACGCTGCAATGACGTTTGTGGAATGCGTAATTTCAAAGAACGACGAGTAATGGACAAACCTGGGTATTCTTCAACACTTTCAGTTACAGCAGCAATATCCTCGGCTGTTTTCGAGTGACGTGCACTGGCTTTATTCTTAACATCACTTACTTGTCCCAACAGTTCGAATTTTTCCACCAATTTCTTTATTGCGATCTGACAAGGTGCTTCACGACGACCCAAGAATGTTCGAGTTTTACAAACCGTCTCTGCCAAAGTTTCAACATTTTTATAGCGAATTTTAATAATTTCAATGCGTTCTTGAAGCGTGTATCGTTCCATTTTCATTAATGGCGTAGTTTATACTTGTCAAATGTCAAAAAATGACAGCTTCAAAGGTGACATCTACCGAAATAGCGGGCTATTCAAAATAACACTTCTTATTGGAAAACCCTTTATATTTTG
Source organism: Propylea japonica (assembly GCA_013421045.1). Taxonomy (NCBI): domain Eukaryota; kingdom Metazoa; phylum Arthropoda; class Insecta; order Coleoptera; family Coccinellidae; genus Propylea; species Propylea japonica. The sequence continues at coordinate 85,958,630 of CM024241.1, forward strand.
GAAACACCCTATATTTCCATAAGCTTAGTTTTTCTGCAACAGTCCACTCATGTACCTGTACTGACATTACAATAATTACATAATGAAAATATTCAGTAAAAAAGTAAACTTAGAACGTACACGTTTCTTTTTATAGTTAGCAACGGGACTATGGTAATTGAATAATTTCAGTAACATAATTCATTTTCTGAGCTAATTGAATTCCAATTCCACCTCTTAAGCAAATAGCTATTATATAACATACTTTCAGATACACTGGCTGCGCTCCTGAAAGAAGAAATGCTCAAAGCGATTCCAATGAATAATAGTACTTGTTTAAGAAACGTCAGCTTGCAAATGGAACCTTTAGATAAACGGAATAAGTTGTTCATTCCATTTCGTCGATCAAGAAGTTCAAAAAGGCAATGATCTTGAGGACTATTCAGGCAACCTGAGGTTTACTTTATGGAATTACGGTGTTAATGACACGTTCATATCGATTTGTATCGCAAATGTCCTACTTAATTATTATGGTGCCATTAAAATGGCCACTAATTTTGACATTTCAGAGAGGTGAGCGAATTTATTACTTCGGGGAATTCCAGGATTTCTCGTCAGTCAGTAGTCACGGAAAATGATAGAAATTATTCAATACTAATAGACTCACTGGTTTGCTATAACACAAGAAGTCAATACGAAGGAGGAAGAGATCTACAGAATTGCGCAATATTTTATATTGTTATTTCCAATAAAGAAACCAGAAGCTTTTGAGCAGTAACTCAACAAAGACTATATCCTTATATCGATTGAAATATATTCTGGGAGGATTCTGCATTTCTTAGAAACTTTATAGGTTTTCACTCCCAGTCTCTGAAACATAAATAATTAAAAAATGTTTGATTGAGGTGAAGTGCTCCTGCTAGAATCTTTGCACTTATTGGTCAGGAGCAAATTGGTCTTGAAAAAAATTGTTGCCTAACAGTAAAACTGAAAAATGAAACAAATTAAAAGGATAAAAAAAACTATATCCTTAGTCTAAGGTATTAAACGATAACTCACATTTTAATGATAAATATTGATTCACTCATTAAAGACATTTTCCGCCGACCTCGAAATAAAAGGTGATTTTAATGTGTACGAAATTGATCATTAATGACCCATTTTAATGCTCAATTTGTGATATATTTTAATGTGCAATCCTCATGGCAACCGTACACAAAGTATTCAGAAGCATTGCGAGAAATGTCAAAACTCTACTGGAACATAGAAATTCCATTACGTCAAATGTATGTCTTGTGCAAAATTAGAATGTATTTCAATCAAGAATTCATACACAATTCATGTTTAGATCGTCGGAAATATCTTGTAATCAACTCGGTTATTAATCGACCGACTAATGGTCTCGAACTATTAAAGCGTGAGCGGAGTGAACCATTAGTCGCTGTCTTTAATAACCTAGTTGATTAAATAACTATTTCCGTCGATCTCAAAATAAAAGGTGATTTTAATGTGTACCAAATTGATCATGGCAACCGTTCAAAAAGTTTTCAGAAGTACTATACTCCGTTCACATATTATTGAGCTCAAAGTAGCCGTTTGTTTATTTATCTGAGATTGGCAGTATTGGCTGTCATAACGATGAACAAAGTCAACGTTGAAAAATGTATCCGGTCTCGTCCGACGAGCTTCCGAGTTATCAGAGAACTCTACGACCTATTGACAACATTGCGTATCGATCTGACAAGAAAATAAAAAACATATCCTAAAATTTCAATATACACAGTGGAATATGCCAAATTGTCATGGCTAACCGACAGCTCAGGGTTTCTTGAACGGACTATACGTGAAATGTCAAAACTCTACTGGAACATAGATACAAAGAAATTTCTTGTACAAAATGAGAATGTATTACAATCAGGAATTAACCAAAGTTTATATTGAGATCGTCGGAAAAATCTTGTGATCAACTCGGTTATTAATCGATCGACTAATGGTCTCGAACTATTAACGCGTGAGCGGAGCGAAAATATCTTGAGCATTAGTCGCTGTCTTTAATTAACCTAGTTGATTAAATAACCTCTTTTGGCGTTCCTCCGTTTAAAAATTATTGTGCCTGTTTTAAAATCTTTACATTTTAGTGTCGAAACTATGTAGTCATATAGTGAGAATGTTTTAAAGCGCTTGGGTTTGTATTGAAACATCTATTTCTGGTCGGGTCAAATTCATATTGTCTGTTTTCTTCAAGGGCAGAAGCGTGAACGTCATAGTTTCAAATTCGCTTCATCTTTGAGATAGATGAATCAGTGACGTTTAATAATAATAATTATAATAATTTTTCAAAACATCATTGAATATCGTTCAAAAAACAGATTTATTATTTTAATTTATGAATAAATTTAGGAGGTGATTCGTTTCAAACAATTGAATGGGTTTTACATAACAACTTTTTTTCAAGCATACTTGCCCAGAGTCAGATCTCTAAAGATGGTGCCTGAAGAGCAGCGCTCTTTTTTTCTTGAAATCAAGCAGATATTTTATGCGAACGAAAAGGCATATTTTATATTTCTGTTTTTGTTTTTTGAAAAGAATGTGCAAGGTAACTTCAGCTTAGTAAATTTTAGTTCGGAAATACTTTCAGCTTCTACGACTCAGGTTTTCAAAATGATAAATAATTTTTTCCTCAGCAACCTTTGATTTAAGCAAGAAGCTACAAGACACAAATAATGAAAAAAACTGCTGTGATGATTTTATGGATGACATTTGCCTGTATAACAATTGAGTTGAAAAAGTACAAGCCCTATCAAAAAATATAGTTATTCAAAAGTCGTTTTCAACACAATATGAGTCGTTCAAATTTCTGCGATGTTTACTTTCACATCTCAAGTGTAGATCATCATCAAAATATGAATCATCCTACCCCAATCAGAAAAGATTTCTGTGGAATTACAATTCATCATGAAAAACTCTAATATTTCGTTATGATTTCGTTGTGATATTATGTCTGTTAATTTCGATGTATTGAAAGACTTTTTAGAAACACTCATAGTATTGTACCTGTTTTAGGTATGTATATAATATTGCGGTCGAAATCCTCAATGTTCCTTCTTCAGAGTATTCAGTAGTCTTACAGGTATTTTTGTTATTCATGAATTGTAAAATACAATTAATTTACGACGTTAATTACACTCACCGCCAAAATAATCGATCCACCCAAAAAATCGATGAAGTTTGTTAATTCATAAATGTTATTTCAAGTCCGATTCGATTGAATTTTTTTTTCATTTGTAGGTATGCTCATCCTTAATCAATCATCACTTCTGAATTTTAAGAAAACTTGGCGTACGTTATATTATACAGCGTTCAACAAAATCTGTTTTTTCACCCTAACTTCAGAACTACCCCTGGTGTGTTCCAGTTGTTTGACCGTGTGATTCTTTACGTCATCATCAAGACACGGCTTCTTTTAACAATTTAATTTTTCACTTATAACAATAGCTCGATTTTTGTTAAAGCTACAGGTACAAAACCAGATTTTGTTTCACCCTGTATAAAATGACGTTCACCGAGTTTTCCTGAAATTCAAAACCGATGATTGATTAAGGATGAATATATCTACAATTGAAAAAAATTAAACGAATCGGACTTGAAATAACATATTTATGAATTAACAAACTTCATCGATTTTCTGAGTGGATCGATTATTTTTCCTGTAAGTGTACTATTCATTAAAAATCAGAACTATCGTTTTCCAATATTTCTCAACAGTGAAAACAAAATTCTCCTATGATTAATTTTGTTCGTAGTTCCCTTGTATTAAAAGCGCCGTTATTTTATGATGAACCAAAATAATTTATGGGACAAGTGGGTTTCTTTCACCTCCAGAAACACCGATGAGTAATACAATGTATTCACATAACATAATTGGTCCAATATAAAACGAAATTACCTACTGGAGGCCCCACTGGGTTTAACGTTTTGGTGAATATTGAATTGAAGAGATGAAGATCACCAGGATGTGAACATGGTTGAATGAATATTGATTAACATTATAATTGTCATCATTTTGGATAATTAACGTATGTTGCAAAAAGCTTTTGTTTATGTCGGCAAGGAAACCATACAAATATGTTTCAAAAGTAAATTCCGGACGGACGTATGTGTTATTTCATTCTTTCAATTGTCAGTCATAAATTGAAGCCTTCGAGCAAGGCTTCATGAAGAAATTTGAGAAAAGCCCTGAGCAGGAGCTTCTGAGCGCTCTGGTTCTTTGGTGGAACAATAGGACTATTATCTCAAATTTTATATAGGATTGATACCAAACAAACAAATGCAGAATGAGAGATATATTCTGGACATTATTCAAAAAATGAAATATGAAAAAAATAAATAATTGAAAAAATAAAATTCTATTGTTCTGATTATGCGATCCCCTTGAAATTTTGCACGAACATTCAGCATACCAGTCTTGATTCACAAAATTACATCTGAATCGGTTATTCTGTTATGTAAATATAGAGATTCTTTCATATTTATAGTGAATTTTCTATGATTCTTTTAATTTTATGGCCACAAAATTTTGCATGAAAATTCAGTGTAACAGTTTTCATTTACAAAAAATTTCACTCGAATCAGATATCCTGTTATGGAAATATAAAGATTCTTCTTTTCAATACTCCAATTGAATTTTTTAAGGTTCTCTTATTACTATTGCCACAAAATTCTGCATGAACATTTAGTGTATCAAACCTTATTCATAAAATAGATTTTATTCGAATCGAATATTTATTTATGGAAAAAAAGTTTCTTTTTTTCCAATTGAACTTATGGTTCTGTTTACACTGTGGTGACAAAATTTTGTATGAGGCTTATAATGAGCACCGTGCATGTGGCCGCAACATTTCATTTCGATGGGTTTCGTTTCGTCTGAGATATTGAGGAACAAAAATTTCATGAGTAAGAATTTATTCAGCATGCATTTTGTAAGTATCGATAACAACGGTCAAGTTTTGCCGAGGGTAAACTCGAAATTAATGCAACAGCTGCTGCTAAATAGATTTTTCACTCTAGAAACCATATGTAATTCGAAATTGCGCGTTACTAATTGGCGGAAATTAAGACGAGTGAAATACTCTACTCAATTCACGTTATCGAATCATTTCGGTATTTGTCACTATATTCAATATATTTTCATAAAATCATCTTTACAAAAGATCCCAGAACAACAGAAACGGAAGTTTTATTGAACGAGGAATATTGTTGTCTGACAGTAACCAATTTGGTCAATGCGCCAACCTTTAGAGACCTTGTCCAAGGCTTTAGCAGGATGAGATAAGCTCTAAATTCAATATTTATCAAAGAATAAAATTCTTCACTTTATCCACGTTATTTGATCATTTCGGCATTTACCTGTTGTATAGCAGTAATCAATTTGTGTAATGCGAGGGAGAATTTCATTTCAGTGCTGTAAATAAGTGTTCAATGGTTCTCCTGAAAACGTTGTTCATAAATTGAACTCATGAACTCCGTTTTTGCCATGACCCCAGAAAAAAATCCAAGGACCTAAGCGTTCTAGCTGGCCCCTTAGTTTTTGTCTTATCCATTTGTTCGGAAAGATTTAGTTTCAAGTATGTTTGCAAAATTGAAATAAACTGTGGCTGTCGAACTCATATTTGGAAAAACTTGGAAAAGAAGTTCTTGAGCTCTGGTTCATATTTAAAAAACGACAGTTCTTCTTTAACTTTCCTCCTAATTACTGTTGTTCTCATCATTTCACTGATTTTCGAGTTCAACTTTTCTATTCAAACCTTGAACCTATAGGAGGAATATTTTAAGGGCATCTAGTTTGCCCGAAAAAAGAAAACGCGCTGAATAATATCTTAACAAAAAGCTTGAGTACAGGGGCAACAAAAATCCGAGAGAAGAGGGAGGATTTTTGCAATTGCACGAATGCTTTTCGTTAAAAGTTATTACTTTTTATTTTGTTTTTTCAATTCAATTGTATTTGACAAGATTCTTCAGCATGAATTTTGTAGGTAAAGGTATTAATTTAACCACAACCTTAAAGTTTTGCCGGGCATAAACTCGAAAAAATGGTGACAGTTTTTTCTTTAGAAACAATTCCTGATTGGCAAAAATCAAGAAGAGGTAAATAGTTTACCCAATTCACGTTATTGAATCATTAAGCATTTGTCACGATATATTATACATAAAATCATCATTACAAAAGATCCCAGAACAACAAAACTGCTGGATCGAACGGAAGTTTTATTGAACGAGGAATATCCTGTTGTGTGACAGTAACCAATTTGTGCAATGCGCTAACCTTTAGAGACCTTGGCCGAGGGTTTAGCAAGACGAGTCTGCGACGGACAGCGGCGCACTTCATAACCATGGGTGCCCCAAACGGAGAGGGGGGCAAGTTCATTGCACCTGACGGAATGGAGAGTCAGCCTCGGCCAGTGACGTGGTAACCTTACCGTTAGAATCGGCGCTAATGGGTTCCGCTAACATTACCACCGCAAAACCCATTCTGCATCTGACTCCGCGTTCTGTGACTTTACCCGATGTTAACAATTAGACGTGGAATAAGAAAGAATCAAAGAAGGCATTGTGGCGTTCAACAATATCATCAACGTGATTCGTGGTTAATTTCTCACGGAGATTATACGACTTCAAGGGAATGTACCGACGTAGTTGCTTTAGAATCTGTACCGGGTTTTTCACTATAATTTGACCCCCCCTTTAACATTGTTACTAAGGGAGATACAAAAAAATGTTTCGTATAAAAGTTTCACGAAATCAACTGAGGTTTTTTGATATAAGTTCAGAAACTGAAATATATACAGAGTGGCCAACATATTGATGGCAACTTCATTTTTTCAAATGGAATACCCTATATATTTTTCCATGTTTGGCTAGCTCTTTTTCCCCTGATTTCGAATATGTAACATATGTTGGTCCATCTCTTTTATTCTGAGAACCACAGAGTTTTAAATTTTAAGAACTACCTGCCAAGATCTATAATCATTTTACAAGTGGTAGAGTGCTTTTACTGAAAATGCTCATTTTTGGAGTTATAATAACGTCAATGGGAAGATATACAGGGTGAACAACATTGAATGCAACTATATTTTTTCAAATGGGACACTGTCTCTTCAATTTTCAGAGTTTCAAAGTTTTGAAATTATGACACCGAATAAAAAAAATATGTGAAATATCTACGAAATTCTTTATATCCAACCAATCTACTTAAAGTTTTATTTTAAAATGAATACTTAACAATTACTTAACCAATGAAAAATGATAAACTATGGTAATATGGTAAGAATAACATAAACTAAAGAAATTGCTCAAAATGACCACCTTCATTCAATACACATAGTTCATATAGTTGTCTCAAGTTGTTTAGACTATTTTTGATAGCATTATTATGGCTCCGATTCAAGTCAGAAATTAAAGCTTCAAAATTTGTTTCTAATCATTACAATATTATCATTATTCTTTGTGCGTTGACGGGATTAGTTCCGAATTATGGGTTTAATATTGGTTGATTTTATATCATTAAATTATTCTCCGCTTTCATTGATTGTCATTATTGCTGAAGTAATTCTTTCCTCCAGGAACGGCTATAAAAACGTGTCCAACGGTGTTAAATCGGGACTATTTGGTGGCCATAAAATGGGTGCGCCATTACCAATCCAAAGATCAAATCGGCCACTTAATTATTCACGAACTTCCAAAACGCTATGCCAGATGGTTATTAAAATTTGAAACTCTGTGGTGCTCAGAATAAGAAAGATAGACCAACATATGTTACATATTCGAAATCAGGGGAAAAAGAGCTAACCAAATATGGAAAAATATACGGGGTGTTCCATTTGAAAAAATGAAGTTGCCATCAATATATTGGTCACCCTGTATATATTTCAGTTTCTGGACTAATATCAAAAAACCTCAGTTGATTTCGTGAAACTTTTGTATGAAACATTTTTTTGTATCTCCTTCAGTAACAAAGTTAAAAGGGGGGTCAAATTATAGTGAAAAACCCGGTACCTATATAGCCCATCTAGAACTATAGAAAATGTCCCGAATTCCTTATTTCGTTGGGTATTTTGGGCTTTGTTGATAGCCGAATGCATGTTGTTCTTCAAGAGGGCAATAGTGCTAGGGCGAACTTTATGAATATATACAGTGAAACACACGCTAAGTCATGACCAAACAGGTCATGACTTTGCGATAATTTATGGGCATCAAATACACCTAATTTTATCGACAAAAACACCCAAATTTGGAAGTTTACCCCCTTAGTTTTGGAGTAGCCCCCATTTTAAATTTACTTTTTTATTTTAGTTGACCCTTCCAAAAAATATCGATTTCTTTGGACATAAAGGTAATATAGATGTGAAAAAAATGTTTTTGAAAGATGATACTACCACCTCTTATCGAAGTATGACAATATAAAAACGTTGAACTAGAAAACGCCATAAAAAAATTCTTTAAAAAAGTTTTATTTAAAATATGTACAGATTTTCTTAGTAAATCCGCAATAGAACAAGAACTAGCACACTGAAGTATAATTTTTTTGTGGTTTAACACGCAAGGATATTAGCTACAAAACAGCACTTATATCATTTCTGTAAGTTACATAATTTGAGAGTTATTGCTGTTCGAACATGATCACTACGCGAGGAAAAGACACAAGACAGGTCGTCATGAAGGCCACTGTCTGTCTACAGAGCAGAGGCGGCCATTTTGAGCAATTTTTATGATTAATTTGTTTTTTTGGTCATTAAAAATTATCGAAAATACAGTACTGAGGTTTTTTTATTTTATCAATTTTCATAAGGGTCATGTTTGAACAGCAATTACTTTCTTAATATGTAATTTACGGAAATTATGTTGGTATCGTTTTGTAGCTAACATCCTTGCGTGTTAGCTCATTGAGAAAAAATTATATTTCAATGTGCTAGTTCTTGTACTATTGCGAATTTACTAAGAAAATCAGTACATTTTTCACTAAAATTTTTTCAAAGAATTTTTTTATAACATGTTTATGGTATATGTTTTCATATCGTTCCGTTTCAATAAATGGCGGTAGTATCATCTTTCAAAAAACATTTTTTCACATCTGTAGGACCTTTATGTATAAGAAATCAATATTATTTGGATGGGCCAATGAAAATAAAAAAGTAAATTTAAAATGAGGGCTACTCCAAAACTAAGGGGGTGAACTATCAAATTTGGGTGTTTTTTTCGATGAAATTAGGTATATTTGATGCCCTTAAATTATCGCTAAGTCATGACCAAACACACTGTATATATTTTAGATATTCCTGTAAAAATCGCAGGTGGATAATCGTGGTAGGTATTCTGCTTTCATCTGTAAGCCAATCGACTTTTCATAAGCTTACAGGAAAATTGCAATTCTGGACCTCTTTAAGGGATCTGTAGCTTACAGAAATCGTTAAATATTTACGAGTACTCGACGGGTGATCGGAAGCATTATCGAATGACATATTGTGAGGTTACGTTGAATAGTTTGTTTATTTTAGGACGAACACCAACGTTTTAATATAAGAAATTCATAATGAATCAAAATGATACTTTGTTCATTTTATCGTTCTCGGAAGAAAATCATAACAGGTAAAACATTGTTCAATAATATACATGACCTAAAAATCATTCTTTTTTAAAGTAGGAACTTCATGAGAATTGGAAGGAAAAAGGTTGCAGGATCAAATGAATCCATTTGAAATGCCGGATGCCCAGAAAATGTTCAGATTGAAGAAATGCCGAATGCCCAGTTTGTGAACATGTTCAGTTTGAAGAACCAGTGTACATACTATAAACTTAATAAATGCTCTACAGCAATTTTAACCAAGACATTTTTTCTTTCCTGTTTTCAATTTATCAGATGAAAGAAACAAACGAAAATTACATTCAGATAAATCTATTTTCAAATTCAAATCAAAACCGTTTACTCAAAATACATAAAGTTCCTTGATCAAATCTTACGATTGAAGGTTATGTTTTTCGAAGAGTAGTTAAAAAGTAACACTGTAAATGTTTATAGTTTACAGGAACCATTCCAGAATTTCATTATTTACGAATCTGTAAGTCGGCCAATTATACAGATCAATCGTACGCTACAGTATCGTAACTTAAAACTTACAGATGAAAATCAGAATACCACCATTAATTAAGCGAATTTCCTGGATAGCTGAAAACCCTAGAGAACCTTAGGTAGGAAAAACGCCTGAATCTTATAGACATATTAGTTGAAAGTCACTGAAACTGTTCGTTCCTCTCCTCCGAAAAACTACAGGCCAATTTTTCCAACTCATGAAAGTAAACAAAAAACAGTGACACGTTGTGAGTGAAGAAGCCACTCGTGAAGTTTTCTTGGGTTTTCAGCACTCCAGCACAGTCGCCTGATTTAGCCAACTCTACTGTGGAGTTTTGTTCTCAACTCATTCAATTCGAGAACTATAGCGACTAAAAATTTCACGATACACTGACAAAATATCTTTTTCGAGAATTTACCGAAACTCACTAAATTTTGCATAATTAGTTATCTTGTAGACGACCGTCCAGACAGAATCATTTTTGACCTCGGATTTTTAATGAGCGGGTCCAACCAATTCGTTCAAAATGAAACCTCTTCTGGTTAAAAATTCGAAAATAGTAGACATTGGGCAAACAATAGCTCGTTCCCCTGAGAACGTGCTCTCAATTTTAATGATCTTTCGAAAAGAAAATTATATTTCATACAACCAGAGCTGTGCCGAGCACTGAAGAAAAGTGCTTCGAGCACAAAGCCCTAAGCCCTATTCAAAAGTGCTCCGGAATCTCGAGCACTAAGCCCTTATTTTTGAAGAAGCTCGCGATTACTAAGCTCTTTTGGAAAGTAATTCGTTTACACGAGCACCGAGCACTAAGCACTTTTCAAAATCAAACTCAATATTTTCCATCCAAGATCTCCTAGTTTGGAATTTTGATTTTTTTTTCAATGTTATCGTGTTTTGAACTGGACATAATTGAAATTGACAATAGGTTTTTTTCAGCGAGTCGTTTAATAGATATTCAATCAACTAGCTTATTAAGAAAGCGACTAATAGTCAAGATAGTTTAAAGCGTTCGCTCCGCTCACGCATTAATAGTTCGAGACCATTAGCCGCTATATTAATAAATGAGTTGATTACAAGATTTTTCCGACGACATCAATATGAACTGTATATATAAATTCTTGATTGAAATAAACTCTTATTTTTCACAAGACATACCTACATTTGACATAATATAAATTTCTATATTTCTATGTTACTACCTACTTGAGTTCTGACATTATACTCTAACGCTTCTGAATGTTCGTTTGTTCATGGAAATAGCACATTGAAAATTGGTCATTTTTATTCAATTTTTTACATATTAAAATCACCTTTTAGGTGGACGAAATAATTATTTTTGATAAATTCCGGATATACAGACAGGTTAACATAATGACGACATACAAAAAAAGTTATAGAGAAAGAGTGACGTCTTGTCAACAAATTAGATGGAAATGTTTCTTATGGTTTTCTGAGCTCTATATGTCATTCATTCAGTTAACAAACTGTAACTAAAATATTCGTCAATAAATTACTTGAAATCATGATGAAAGATACCTGAATCGTATATTGAAAAAAAATTCGCATTGCTCCATGGAGCTTTCCTGAAAAAATTCCGCCATAACATCATAATAATCTGTTTTTCTTGTCAAAATAATGAAAACGTAAAAACCACACAAAGTCCATAACATACCTCGAGATTGTTTTTTTAACACCAGTGTTTGTAATGCAAGAAAAAATGAACAAATTTTTTATCTATAGAAGTGAAACGAAAAAATATTTTAGTTCTTTGTCTATTTGAAGCATGCGAAAGTTTGTCATTTCCATGTTCCAACAAGTCTATGAAGGGCTTAGTGCTTGGTAATTCCTGAAAGTGCTTGGGAGCACTTTGGTGCTCGGGAGCACTTTTTCGAATTACTAAGCACTAAGCCCTTCTGAAAAATTCGCGAAGCACCAAGCATTAAGCACTGGTTTTGTGCTTACCAGCACAAAAGTGCTTCGAGTGCTTTCACGAGCACTAAGCACAAGGCTTCGGCACAGCTCTGCATACAACCAATAGAATACAGATGAAAAAACAATATACATATATATACATATATTCCTACTTAACATGAAACTAGAATACAATTTTAACCAGAGAATTCACCAGAGATCAATGAAGTAGCACAAAGCAAATATATGAATTAAAAAATCGTGTACCAGAAAAACAGTCATGCGGTTAAATGCAGATGAAAATATGTCTACTTCCCCTCATTATTACGTAAACTGTATCAGTCGTGCTTCCCTCCAACTACCAATAACTCAGATTATGACATCTAAATCTCAGATTGTACACATTTCCAGCTGCCTGGGTTGCACTGATACATTTCTGTCTATCATTATTCATACGCATGACTAAATTTAACGGATTTCATATTTTTGAGCATACATACGAGGATTCAATTGAGTGTTTCCTCATTATTTACACAATCTGATACGCTTTGGAATATGAAATTACCTCAGAATCATTCGATTTGACTGGAGACTTCAACGGTCGATTAGGCGAGGAAATATCGATGGATGAAAAATGTTGGTAGGAAGTAAAATTGAGTAGTGGAAGTGATTTGGTGATGGACTTGATTGAAATATTATTTCAGCTTTTTTCATTTTTTTTGTTCTGTACTCACAGATAGAAAAAGATTAAGGGTTAGATCTGGCTAATGTCAGTAGCTCCTATGGCGAGCAGAATTGCTCAAATTACATTGTACAGTGAAACTTCCCTATAACGAACGTCTGTATAACGAATTTCTCTGTATAATAAATTTCGTACAGGACATTGCACCTTGAACCCAAATTCCATGTTAAAAACACCCTCTAAAACGAAGTAAATTCTCTCCATAACGAAATATACAAAGAATCGCTCTTTGAATGGGTATTGATGAGTAGGGGTGGGGTTTTTCCGAAATTGTGCGTAATAAATCCCGACCTTGAACAGTTTTAAATATACCCCTGGCTGTTTGGTTTCAATCTTACCAAAACGCTAGGGTGGAAAGTTGTGCGAAAATGTCTGAAAGAATGTGTTTAAGTTTAAATTACAAACTTGAATTTATCAGTGAAGTCGACCGCGACATTGCCGACTAAGTATAGAAAAAAATTTTCTGTTCAACAGAATTTCTTCATTAGGAATTTTTTTGCGGATATAACGTTTTCGTTATAGGAAAGTTCCACTTTATTTCAATTGTTTTGAATTTTCAGATGGATAATACATCGGAAATTAATTCCGTTCGGTGGATATAAGCTAACCTACAGATATTTGCTCATTAGAAATAAAGTCTGCTTTGAATAATATTGATATATTATTTTGCATGGAATGCCATGTATATTGAATATTTTGAATCCCCTCAATAACCAATTTCTAGGTGATAGTATCATGAATCTTCTATCGAAATAATAGGGAAAAACCCGGATAGATGCCCCACTTTTTGAATTTGCCTGATATTTTTGAAAATATTGATTTTATATGTGTAATTTCTATGAGTGTAGGAAGCCCCATTATTTGATTTGAAATACTCAGACTTTTCTCTGATATAGCAATCCAAAATTTCACAAAAATTTGATTTTTGTAGAACCCTTTTTCTGGGGATAGATGCCTACAAGTATGGATAGTTGGCCCACCATGAAAATACTGGCAGCGATTAGATGCCCTTCATACCGTGTGAACCAAAAACCCAACTAAATACAATGAGATTTTCTATGCTTAAAACAGCAACTTTATCTACGTAACATGGATCGAATTAACAACAATTGTGCATTTTTAATTGAATTTTAAAAGCACATATTAAACGAAAAGTTGCATTCTTCATATTAGCATAAAGCATTATCCCACACATTCATGATAAATGAATGAAATAATAAGTCTCAACAAGAATGATCAGGAATCAAGTTTAAAATCAAAATAACACAATAGTCGAAAATCTGCTAAGAAGATATGGTTTTAGTTTAGATGTCCTAAGGGGCACCTATACCTCAAAAAATCAGGGAACTATCCTTTTCAATAGGGATAAATGCCCATGAATTTTTTTAATAAATTAGGAAGAAAACAAAAACTATTTGTACTCAGATGTACACTCAATGAAACACTGTATTGAAGTAATAAAAAATTAATGAATTTATTACCACTTCAAAAGTTATACAGCAGCAAATACTTACCTCTTAAACTTTGGCGTGTTTGTGAAGTTCGTTGCGGAGATGATCGCACACACTAGCGAAAAACGGCTTCACTTTACAATAACCCTTATCAAACTAAGATCCAGGGTGACTGTAGCAGCTACTTATAAAATTATTTTTTGATACATGTTTCGGAAGTTAGGTATTTTGAAAATGGGGCATCTATCCAACTGAGGCATCTATCCGGGTTTCACCGTACCGGGTGAAATTCTCCTGAAAATTTATCCATAAATCGAGTTGAAAAAATCTTTTTTCTGTGGTTATCATTTCTTTGAGATCTGGGATGTTTGTCAGCTGTGTTTCATGAACTATGATCTTAGTCTGGCCTCAGAAAAAGAATGCCAAGACTAATGTTCTGGCTTTCTATATGGCAGGCCATTTCCTTTTTGTCCAATTTATTTGAGTATGTACTTATTCACTATTGATTCAATACTTGGGCCACTTGTGGTGTGCTGAACTTGAAAGCATTATCTTTGTGATTTTATGTTAATGATAGAAAAATCCTTGGAAAAAGTTCTTTAGCTTTTTTGATGTGGAAAAAACAACAATTCGAGTTTGACTCATGACTGTCCTCGGAACTATTTCTGGAATAGGTTCTACTCATTTATGAGTTCCATTTTCCTATCCAAATCTCAAACCTATATAACGTGGAAATATTGTTTTGAAGTTTGTCCTCTCGGAAATCATCGTGCTTAAGTACGCCTTTTTTATGACTGAATTTTTAAATGTAGAATTATATTCTTAAAAATATTGTGACTATTGAAAGCACAAAAAAAATTCTTTAAAAAAAAGACTCAGTAAACTTATGAAAAAACTATTTCAGGAAGGATGTTAATATCATTTGTCATTGAATTTCAACTGAAATTCCATTCGATATTGAAAATGTAGAAACTACTAATTTCGTTATTGAAGTCTTTCCTTAAATATTTGCTTTTCTGATTATTTTTTTCCTGTTATACGATATTCTTACGTTTTATTTTTACTTCCTGAACATTTACTGTCATTAGGAAAGCCATAAACAATTTTTCCGAATGAAAAATGAGCTTCCAGAATGTAGGAACAAAAAAAAATTAAATTTGATTTTACAAATTGAAAACGTTTGAAACTAAACGAAATGAATTAATTGTTCAATCTAAGAACAAACCAATAAAAGAAACAATTGAATAATTGATCGGTGTTAAAACCTATCTCAATTATTCCTTTCTTCCATCCCAATCTCTATTATTTTCTCCTTCAATTTTCTTTCTACATTTTCTTCTTTGAAATATTTCGTCTCAAATTTTTTCTTTCTTCCATATAATTTATTATTCATCCATTCTTCCTTACTGTTCATACTATCCCAAAATATCTGCCTTTTTTCGTTTCCATCGTACTTAATTGCTTTAATTTTCTCCAACTGCTGAAGTGATTTCCACTTGAAAGTAAATACAACAAAATTGTTTACAATATAATACAATTTCCTTCTATTTTTTACGCCACATTGAAAACTATTACTTACAATATTCAATAGAATATTATAATACAAGTGTGTGTAAGAGTTTGAGGGTATTATTGTCAATATTGCTACTCTCTTCTGAACTTTAGACCGAAAAAGGATAAACGAATGAAAAGTCAAAGCTACTTTAATCTGGATTTCTGCTATACATCAAGAAAACTGTGAATTCTTTATCAAATTTATTTCTTTCAAGACAATGTAGCCATGAACTCGATGTCTTCGTACCTACCTCCATTTTGAGCTCATTTCATCATGTCCAGAGGTTATACGAATAACCACAATAGTTGGCTGTAAATCATTGTATTCTCTATTGTTTGAAATCAATGAACCAGGAGGCTGAGTTATTGTCGGTTTTTTCAGTTTTTACGTGATTTAGAATTCTTCGATTACAATGTAACTCCAGGAATGAAAAGTACTTCTTGCCAGTTCATTCTTTTGCTTGAAATCCCTGAAAGTTTTTCAAACATTTCTCATTAAGGATTTTTCGAAATAAGAGTTGTATTATGGTGCGAAAGTCTTATGAACGTAGAACGTAGATTATTCTTATCAAATGAAATTCTTGCTTATTCGTAATTTTTTCAGATTTGGATCTATCTGAATGTTAGGATTTTTGATGGTATGAAATGTTTAATGTTTTCCCAAAACTATTCAAGTGACTTCTGTCGTGTTGCAACCATAGACCTAATAAGAATGGACACCGCATAACAAAGAGAAGTCAATTGGTCGAATGTGATGGAGCTTTTGTGGGCAATGTCACACTTGTTCTATGGGCAATGTCAGTTGAATTATTTTCAACGCATCAACTCGTTGTGGGCAAAACAAAGTCTGTGGTCACATAAATATTTGTTTATATCTTCTATATGATTTTGACAAGTTGCCCACAAACTTGCTTTATCTCTTTTCAATTCTATAAGATCGTATATGTCTTTCTCTCACTAATGTAGCCAAGTGTTCGATCTTCTGTGAGGTCACGTGATTTTGCCATAGATTTATAATACTAACTAGATGGCAAACCTGTCAAAAATTTTGAGGCAAACGGCGGCCATTTGCAGTTTGGGGTGAATTTGAGAGGTGTCACTTTTTCTATAAATTGAAATATTAGAATTACCAATATTCCTTTATTTATTTTATTTCAACGAATTAAAATGATAGGATTATCAATATTGTTCAATAACTAATCACAAGAATCGAAAATATTTATAATTTTAATAGACCGAAATGTCAGAGTTCACAGAACACTAATATATAGAGTTCGTTTTTCATCACTTCTTTCAGAGAAACGTCTATGTTTCAATCAAAATTCGAGCATGGACCTATTATAAATCTATGAATTCGAGCACAGATGGCATAAAACATCAAAATATTTGTGGTTCACCCCAAACTGCAAATGGCGGCCATTTGCCTCACTTTTTTCTACGTGACAGTAAGGAAGTTCGATGTCCAGTTAGTATTATAGGTCCATGGATTTTGCATCCATAGTATACTATGGATATAATTATAATTATAGATCTATGGTTGCAACCAATTGGCTACCATGTTAGGGTGCAATTTAAAGAAAACTGTTTCAGAATACGTATAATTGTTCATCTCATTTTTCAAAAAGCAGATTCTTGTGTTGATATCTCAGATTCACAAAGTTTTCATGGTTGAAGTTCATCATTATATTATATTAGGGTGGTGCTCGAAATCCTCCTGTCAAAAATGTATTCATTATCTGTCAAAGCAGTGTCCTAACTCCTATTTTAGTAATGGTCAGAAGTCAAGTTGTGAATATTAACTCATAGCACTACCTACTCTTCACTCATTATTATCAATATATCTAGTAGAATCTGTGCTATGAGATGTTGAATACATTCTAAGTTTCACATAAAATTAAATCAGAAGAATTGTCTAACTCTTCAGAGTCATGATGTTCCAATTACTAAAATGTACGACTAGCAGATTTAATAACTGTATCGGATAACTAAAAGTATTAAGAAATAAATAAAAACATATTTTACTCAAAAAAACTGTGTACAAGATTTTCTTTACCGTGAATTTATTTTTGTACTGTAACATGACTAAGCTAACATTTTTTGCACAAATATAATGTTGTGAATGAATAATACAGAAAATAGTTGTGCAAATGAACATTGCATTGCAAAAAACATTAAACGATTTTTATAGAACTATTCCTTTGATCGCGATTGAAATTCTGTGAAATAAAAAAATGATTTAAAATACTCGTACAAAGAGCTTATTTATGTACTCATTGATTTATCTGTCAAATAAAAATAAAAAATATTATTCGATAGTCCAAAATTATACCATTGTCGTTTTTCACCTACAGTTGAGTCTCTGTAAACCCATAAAAGAAAGCAAACGAAATGAAAAATGAACACATTTGAATAAAAAAATATGTATTTGATTCTGTTTCGTAATATATATATTCGAAATGCAATTCAAAATCAAGTTATCTTCCATCACAAAATATTTTTTCATTCATGATGAGCTTTACATGATTCTTTACAGAGAAAGCATTTCTTCAAAATATAATAACTACTAAATATAAATAAAGGTTCTGTGAAAGGATTGAAAATATTGCCGATATAATTGGGTTTCATAATTTTATTCTTTTGAGTTTACACTTGAATATTTATATTCAACTCGGCCAGAAATTTTCTTTGTAGTATTCTCGAAACTCGCATGAATTCCTTAACGTGCACATTCAAATCTATGGACTGTTGTTCATATTTTCATCTGTGTTATAATGCGGTTCAAGATTGGTAAAATTTTTGAAAAAATTGTAAAAAGACGGTTTCTGAAAGTCGTATTCAAAAAATTATTTTAAACTTGTTTCATTCTCTTCAAAATTTGGTTCTCCATAATTTGCTTCAGAGTCACGGCAGAAAATACCACCAATATTAGAGGAAGAATATGTTCTTCCTTTTTCCAGAGTATAAGTACGAACTCTAGGTTGCGTTGAAATTGTTGCTACTGCTATGCAAGAAAAATTATTGCCATCGATAGCAAGTAATTTCAGGCTTCTACAAAAAGCTGACAATCCAAAGGTATTCAATTTTTTTATGTGATTGAATTTTATATCGAGAACATTTAACTCAGTCAATGGCTCAAAAATGTAATAATGAAGTGCGTAGATGTTATTGAAACTCAAATCTAAGTTTTTCAGTTTCGTCATACCATTTAAGACACCCGGTTGTAGATATTTTATATTATTATGTGAAATGTTCAACATTTGTAAAGATTTTAAATTCATAAATAGTTCCAGCGGAAGAGAACTGATGTTATTTTCTGAGAGATCTAAAAGTTCTAGAGTTTTTAAATCTAGGAAAATCCCTTTTTCTATCACCGATATGTTATTTTTTGCTATTCGCAATTCTGTCAGGGTTTCCATGGACTTAAAAAGTTCGGAGTTGATAGTTTTGATGTTCATGCCATTGATTACTAAAGAGGTGAGGTTATGGAGATTTTTTAAGCTGTTTGGTTCAAATGTTTCAAGTGCATTAGCAGATAAGTCAATTCTTTTCAAATTCGAATACTCAGGAAATGAGTGTTCGTCAATACGTCGAACGTTATTGTTACTAATATCAAATGCTTCAAGTCTTGAAGACAGAGAATGAAATGTGAATTCAGTTATGGAATTGAAACTAACAGATAAATCAGTAATCATTGATCGTTCTAAACATTCAGGAATACTGTCCAGAAGATTATTGTCTAATCTCAAAGTGATCAAGTTAGGCGAATCACAAAAAGTGTTTCCAAGTTTAACCAATACATTATTTGAAATATTCAGAGATCTCAGATTCAATTGGGAAAATAATCCAGCAGGTAAAACACTGATGTTGTTATAACTTAAATCTAAAATTGAAACAGCAACTGAGCCATGAAATGATTCATCTTCAATTTCTTCTATGCCATTATGACTGAGATTCAACGAAATCAAATTCCTGAGGGAGTTAAAGGTTCCTGTTCTGATTTTTTTCAATTGATTCATTTCAAGGTTCAAAACTTTCAGATGGGGTAAGTTAGCGAAAGCTCCTGACTCAATTTTATAAATGCCTGTTCTGGCCATGTCAATCTCCTCTATGAAATTAGGCTCCGTCTCCAAATTGGTTGTTATTGTTAGAATTTGACTTTCTTGGTAAATGATCTTCTTACAGTTTATCCAGTTAGCGATAGGATTTATTCTGCCTAAATAAACTTTTTTGCAAATTGTTTGATCAACTATTGTGGTAGTTGTTGGTTCATATAGTCGTGATGGTGTGTCTTCATAATTATCTTCTTCTTCATTTAGTTCTGATTCAGGTGAATAGGTAGTAGACCTTTCAGTACTGTGTTCTTCGAAGGGTTGACAAATGCCCTTGCTTTGTAACCTTAAGCTGTTTTCTGAATTTGCCAGTGAAAAGCTGTAAGCTCTAGTAATGGACCAGAAATATATGGCAAGAGCACACAATTGTTGTCCCTTTCATTTCCACTTAGCTGAAAATTAAAAACTTAATAATTCAACATTTTTGAGTGCTCTTCTACTTGAACCAGTGCTATAGGTATCGTTTTTTCCAAATCTCTGCATTTTCGAATTTTGAGCCAAAAATTGTCTCAAGCGATAAGATTCGACTCACCAATGACAGTGATGAATTCCGTCCGTGATTTCGTCCGTTCGTAAACACGATAACTCTCGATTGGATTGTCCTAGAGACTTGAAATTTTCAGGGTAAATGCCGCGGTAAAGTTCGTTAACCAGCAAAACCGTACAGGTGTCCCATAAAATATGGCCATTCAAAATTTCTGAACTCAACCTATCGAAATGAAATTTTGCTTCCACATGCAAGATGCTCATAGAAGCCTCATACGAAAGTTTGTGGCCATAGTTTCAACAAAACCATCGAAAATCAAATCGAAATATGGAGAAGAAAAGTATTTTCACAACCAAATATCCGATTCGAGTGAAATTTATTTGGAGAATGTAGATTCTTCTGTTGAACGTTCATGCGAAATTTCAAGATGACCGCATAGTCAGAACTATACAGTGCGGTAGAATAAGTGTTGCCCCCCATGTTACATCTTCATGTAGGAACAAAACTAAAAATACTTATTTTATTATTATTATATTATAGTGACAACTGATAATAATAAATTTGCTAGGTAACGAAAAAAGACAGTGGCGTACTACTCTTTCTCGCATAACTCAGACTCCGTTAAATTTTAACCAAAGTGTTATACATTCCTTAAATCAGTGTTTCAATACGTTTCAAATGAGGTGTCGCATGATGCACTTTCTCATTTAAAAAATCGAAGGGGTGACACCCCATCAAGAAGGATTATGTCAGGTTCGAAACTTTTATGTCATATCATACTACGTTCAATATAAAAATGGACCTCTTTGGGCTTGTTTTTGATATAAAAATAGAGTAGTTAATAGGGGGGTAACACTTATTCCACCGCGCCGTATAATAGAATTCAATTCTGTGAAACAAATGGTTCCCAAGATTTTAGCAAAAAAACGGAAAAATATATGAAATTTTGATACTCTGTATATCTGAAACGAAAACTGGAGTAAAAAATGAAAGAGAAAAAAATTGTATTATGCTATATTGTCCGTGTACCTGTATTTACTTATGATAAGAAACGCATTATTTTATGTTAACACATGTGTATTTTTATTGAATGAATAAAGCAGTATTAATTCAAATCTCGTATGGTTTACTCGAAGTTATCACAGTAGCATCGTTGCCACTGTGATAACCCATCCTCGTGGATGGGATTAAAAAACTAAGTTAAATTCGTGAAATTAAATTATAATAATAATTTTTAAATCATTTCTTTCGGAAAAATCGAAGAATTCAAAGTTTCCGAGAAAAACTGGAATACGTACATTACTCGTATCAAACAGCAATTCTCATCAGTCATGGGAGATGAAGCATTCGAATTACTGACCGATCTTCGCGCTCCAGAGTCGCCAGAAACTAAGACTTTCGAAGATTTACTGAAAATCATGCAAGAACATTTGCAACCTAAACCATCTGAAATTGCGGAAAGATACAAATTCAGACAAAGAAAGCAACAAATTCAGGAGTCAGTTCCACAGTATATGGCAAGTTTAAAAAACTTATCAAAATTTTGTAATTTCGGAAATTCTCTGGAAACTAACCTAAGAGATCAGTTAGTTTTCGGTCTAAGAAGTGAAATTATTCGTTAACGACTTTTCACTGAAACTAGTCTAGTCTAGTAGTTAGCATGGTAACTGCAGAAAAAAAATCTGGAATTCACATATTACTTCATGAGAAATCTACAGTTGACCATTGATACACTCATTTAGGAAAACCCTGTATACGAAATATTGTTATGAATTGTGATTTTCTCGCACCAAGATGAACCTTCTATAACGCAAATCCCAATAGCAATAAATATTCGGTTATTGAAGAACTCAATAAAAGTATTTTTAATCTGCATCTACTGAAAATGTAACCTGTGTTCAAAGAAAGTCAGAGTATTTCCAAACTAAAGCTAAATTCTTCATTAGTTGGTGCTATCGATTGTCTTGTGAATACTTTCGGCTAATAATTCGAAACTTTTAAACCTGCAGGCATCATAATTATAAAAAATTCAATATATCAAAATGAAATTCTGATTTATAACTTGAGGAAAGGATGAAAAATGTTTCAAGATATATTCTTTTGTTCGAGTAACCTCAAAAAATTATGATTGAATATTATATGACATTATTTATTGTTTATTCTATCCTATTTGTATCCTGAAAAGTAGGAAGACGAACTATAATCACTGTCAAAATATATGTCTGGCTTGTATCCAGATATAACAATATAAGAAATTGATTTTCAAGCAAACTATATAAACGTTAACCAATGCATACAAAATAATGATAATAATTTAATACTTATTTATTTTTTTCACTGTTTTAGAATGCGAAACTGATCAAAACTAATTTTTCGGAAAACGAAGTTATTCTGAGAATTACCATGATTAAATTGTCGGTGAAAGTTGAAAATATTGAAATAGAAAAAATGTTTCATGTTGAAGGTTTCATCCCTAAGACTGAATACCAGAAAACAAACTTAAATATGTATGATCATATTTACCTTTTTGTTTTTCGTTCACATTAACTCAATTAACTGACGCTACCATATGAAGAAATATGGGAAGTACCGAAACAAATTTCTTATCTGATACACTATAGTTGATGTAAGCACTATTGAAATAAAAGTCGATATTGGATCAATATTTACACAAGATGAATACCAATTTATTAGATGATTGAAGATTTTATCTGTTATTTTTCTGCAATGCGTATAAAACATGATATATTAAATGCAATATCAGGAAGAACACCTAAGCATTTTGAGTGTTGTTGAAATATTTAATTGGTTCACATCAGTAGCGTTTCTTATGAGATGGAAATAATCACTACATATACCGGGTGTCTAACAATACCTGTTCCAATGAATTATCTCAACCATTTCGAAAGATAAAAATTTGAAAATTTTATGATCTCCAACTCGTTCAGGGAATCTTAAACTAAGAAAAACAAAATTCGGAAGTCAGTCAAACCGGATGTGATTCCAATTTCTTAATTTCAAATGGGACCCTGTTTTCAATTTTTGATTTCTATTCGAAATAAGCTTTTCACTTTGTGGGTATTCCACATTTTATTCGACGGATAAAATGACATGAGATAATCTTTCAAAACAGGTACCTATATTGAGATATAAAGACGATTCAACAAGATCCTCATCCATTCCAGCAAAATTGTATAGGGTATTTCGTAAAATATGGCCATCCAAAAACTTTGTCCATCAAGATCTCAGGAAGAACAAAACCAATCAAAAATACTCATAAGAAGCCGGTAGAATTTTATATGGCATCGAATATTTCGTTCGACTATAAATGTGAAAGAATACATATTCAGTCTAGATCTATAGTTAGAAAATATCGTTGAATTCCACAGGGAAATATATATGTACTAAAACTCTACCTAGCAAAAGGGTTTGAAAGACCTAACATAACAGGTCAGTTGGTAGAGTTCAAATCATATTCTCTCAAACAGAGAATCATATTTCAATTCAGTGCATTCAAAAGCAACGGTATCATTCACTCAAAGTTGTGAGTTCTAGTGATCATTGCATTACTAAAAAACTATTTAGGTTTGCACTTCCATTCTCTGAAACAGAAAAAATTAAAAAACTAGACTCCAAATGAAAAAACCCACAATTTCGAAGATTTTACAAGTTTGTCCGAAGAAGGTGTCTAATATAGACACCGAAATGTTACATTATCCTTTTTATTTAACTTCTTTTTTATTTTTACTGTTAGGCAACAATTTTTTCAAAACCAATTAGCTCCTGACAAATAAGTGCAAAGATTTTTGCAGGAGCATTTCATCTTAATTAAAAATTTTTCTATTATTTCTGTTTCAGAGACTGGGAGTGAAAAGTGTTTAATTTCAATCACGCACCTAATCATCATTATATTCTGTCCACAGCTAAATATAATATAATCAAGTGCATATATTTTGTCAACCGCAAAATATAAACAAGGGTATTTCCGTGATCCTACAACATAGGAAAATTGCAAATCTTCTTTTTCAAGGGTGCCTCAAGTCGGATATTTTTCATAGTCCTCGAGGTAGGATAATTTTCATAGTCCTTCAAGCCACAAAGTCGATATTTTTTAAAGCCTCATACGAATTTTTGTTGTCATAGTGTTAACAGAACAATAGAAAATTCAATGGGAATATTGAAAAGAAAAATCTCATTTCAACAACAAAATATCAGATTCGAGTGAACTTTATCTTATGGCTGAAGAAGTCTTATATTGAATCTTCATGCCAGATTTCAGAAGAATCGCATAAGCAGAGCTATAAAATATACATAATTATATGGTTTTGAATTATTGATTTTTCCTAATAGTTCAGAATTTGTCTCT
The DNA here is from genome assembly GCA_013421045.1 of Propylea japonica. Classification (NCBI taxonomy): domain Eukaryota; kingdom Metazoa; phylum Arthropoda; class Insecta; order Coleoptera; family Coccinellidae; genus Propylea; species Propylea japonica. The sequence continues at coordinate 85,983,356 of CM024241.1, forward strand.
TCGAAAATAACAATTCCAAGCCGTACGCAAACAATTTTGTGAGTTGCGTTAAATACAGCCATATAAAAGTCTATATCGTAATATCGAATAAAAATTCTAACATTCTCATGAAAAAACTTTCGATTGAACTGAAATGAGTTGAAGGATGTAAATTGGTGAAGTGAATGCAAACTTTCAAAAGGATTGTGAGATCAGAACCAATTTTGATATATTTAAATATCTATTTTTTACTGATTTCATATTTTGAATAATTTCGAAAGTGCTGAGATTTTGCATTGCTATTATTAGAAACTTCCTATCAATATCTAATCCTATACAAAATATGATGTAATAGTCTTATTGCTCCATCAATAAAAGAGTGCACAAAAGACCTTCTCAGGGCTTTTCCTTTTATTAAATTTTCAAATTGTCTCATCTCCATTGGAAAATTTTTTTTTGAGCGCTCCTTCTACTTAAAGGAGTGCTATATCGTTTTGCCCAAATGTCTGTAATTTTCGAATTTTGATCAGAAAATGGTCTCAAACGATAGTGTAACACTCCCTGATGACGAATTCGTGGTCAAATTTGAAATTTCATTCCGTACGTGGGGCCGTCCGGCCGTCCGTTAGCACAATAAATTTCAAGGGATTGTCCTAGAGACTTGGAATTTTCAGGATGAGTTCGGGTCCCGAATGGCCGGTCAAAATCATTAACCATCTAAATCGTACAGGGTGTTCCATAAAATATGGCCATTTAAAATTTCTGTTCCTTAATATCTCAAAAAATAATAGGAATATTGATAAAGACAAACTTCGTATTACCATAAAAAGATATCCGATTGGAGTGAATTTTTTTGTGAATGGAGATCAATATTCTGAATGTTCATCCAAAATTTCATGACCATTGTTTCAACAGAACCATAGCAAATTCAATCGGAATATTGAAAATAAAAATCTTTATAAATTTCCATAACAGGGTATTCGATTCGAGTGAAATTTTTTTCTGTGACTAAAGATTGATATACTGAATCTTGATGCAGAATTTTGTGGCCATAGTAATAACAAAATCATAAAACTTTAATTGGAATATTGAAAGAAGAATCTTTATATTTCCAGAAAATTCCATTCGAGTAAAATTTACTTTGAGAATAAAAACTACTTCTCTGAATGTTCATGCAAAATTTCAAGGGGATCGCATTATCACCAATATAATTCCATTTGATATAAGATTGTGCAAAAATCCCACATAAAATTTTGAAGTAAAAGATTTATTGTTATTGTTGTGTTATCCCCATCGGTTATTTTACGTTTACGTTATTTTACGGCTATGATGAACTAAAGCAATTTTTTGAAACCAGAAATAAAGTTAAATTTGGACTTTTAGGGTCTACTTTGCTGTCAATCTCTCTACGATACTGGTTATAAAAGTGCGATCTTATTCCAATTCGAGTACAATGAAAGATTATCAAGGCAGACCTATGAATGACCCGTAATCATGCTAAAATAACAGATTGGCGTTTCGTTTCTTCATACACCTCTGTATCTAAGTCCGTGACCTTCACTTTCAAATCGAGACGTGAAATAATAAATAGCATTGAACTTAGATTCAATCAATTTCATCACTGTTCAGTAACTTGAATGCTGTCTGGATATTTCTTACGAATTTGATTCTTCTCTCTTATAATTACGGAGGGAAGGAAATATGGAAATTTTAAAGAAGCAGTGACGTGAAGTCAGAAGAATTTGCAAGCTTGTAAATATTAGGAAAACAGTAAATCCAAATCGAATATCCTGAGGCCTATTGCTTTCAATTTATCCATTCATCTATCCTTTTCAAATCTTAAACCTACCCTGAAATAGGCCGGCCGTGAACACGATAACTTCCGGAAAGAATGACTTCAAAACTTGTCAAGGTAGCGTCAAAATTTGAAATTAAAAGATGCATTCATCAATGGATACAGTGAATGCCCTTAAGGTATAAAAAATTTGATTGACAGCTAATGATTTCATACCCATCGTATAATGAGAGAAAACAAGCAAGCAAAAAATCATATACAGGGTGTCCCGTAATTAGATCGACAAACTTCTAGTGGACATTATAGATCACATATTCGCAAAACGGAGACACATAAAGTGCTGAAAGTTAAAGTTTACACATTGGCTAATATCAAAAATACGCATGGATTAGATTGAGTGCATTTCTTTCATGTCAAGCACAATCGTATCATTTGGGGGGGGGGGGGGCAATGTGAAGGGTATTTTTAGTTGAAACTTCTTTAACTTTCATTATCTCGCGAGATTTACATCATATTCATAAATTCTGATGTTTTTTCTTGGAGAAAGATGCTCTTGCATAATAACGGCCAGCATTTCTGAAAAAAAAATTATTTTTATCATTTAAATAACTCTTAAGATTATGAAAAGAGAGAAAATTTCAAATTTTTTTTTTCAGAAATGGTTCATCTGGGCGTTATTATACAAGAGCATCTTTTTTCAAGAAATTACATCAGAGTTTATGAATATGATGTAAATCTTGCGAAATAATGAAAATTAAAAAAGTTTCAACTAAAAATCCCCTTCGCCCCCCCCCAAATGATACGATTGTGCTTGATATGAAAGAAATGCACTCAATCTAATCGATGCGTAATTTTCATATTAGCCAATGTGTAAACTTTCAGCACTTTATGCGACTCCGTTTTGCGAATATGTGATCTTCAAAAGCCACTAGCTCCTTAACGAAGCAATTTTGCATTATATGATTTGGCTCGAATCTAAAATACGATCTATAATGTCCACTAGAAGTTTGTCGGTCTAATTACGGGACACCCTGTATATTGATTGCATCTGTGAGTGTGCTTATATTTAAAAATCAGTCTAAAGAGAGTAACTCCGCAACCAATCAACCGATTTTAATTGTTCATGAGAGCACATAGACAAATAGTTGTCCAAAATTTACCTTGAAAATTTCAAGGCCGTTACATTTTCCATTCGAGTGTTATAGAGACCAGAAATTTATAGGTTCACCACTCACAGACCAAATATTTTTCTGAGAAAATTCTGTTGGCACGTTTCTTACGAAATTTGCTCAATTTTCCACGTCATTGTTTGCCTACAAAGTACAAAATGGCGAAATGACCGGATATAATTTACATCGACCGCGGATTTTTCATCAGTGAGGACAAACTCACTCCTGACCCAAAATTCGGAAAATGCAGACATTTCCCTTCAAAAGTTGGGGTGTTTATGGCACATAGTTTCTTGAATGCGTGCTTAATGGGTTTAAATCGCACTATTTTGCGAAATCATCATTCCACATAGAACAAAGATTTCAATGAAAATTCTACATACATATAATATATATTTTTTTGAAAAAATGTTTGTACTCGATAGATGAGTATTTATTGCTGAAACGATCTGATTTCATGTGATTGATGAGTTTTTAAGTGTAGTTTGATATTGTGTATTATGTATTTCAAACATATTTTTACGGAAAAAACTTTTTAGGTTTTCACTCCCAGCCTCTGAAATGGAAATAATTAAAAAAAATTTTATTAAAGAGAGAGAGTTTATTGGTGTTTTTTACAATTTCATGAATTGCTTTCACAGGTCATAAGTAGAGAATGTCACAAAAACAGAAATAGTTAGGGAGTCTTGTTGCAATTAAGATTAAGTGCTCTTGCGAGAATCTTTGCACTTTTTTGTCAAGAGCAAATTGGCCTTGAAAAAATTGTTGCCTAACAGTAAAACTGAAAAAAGGAAATAAATTTAAAGGATAATGTAACCTTTCAGTGTCTATATCAGACACATTCTCCAGACAAACTCTTGAAATCTTCAGAATTGTCTATTTTTTTTCATTTGCAATCTGATTGACATTGTCAATCCTTTCCTTTTTTCAGTTTTACTGTTAGGCAACATTTTTTTCAAGACCAATTTGCTCCTGACAAATAAGGGCAAAGATTCCCGCAGAAGCACTTAATCTTAATTAGAAATTTTTTAATTATTTCTGTTTCAGAGACTCGGAGTGAAAAGCTACATATAAAGCTTTTAAGAAATGCAGAATACTCCCAGAATTTATTTCAATCGATATATTTTTACTGACGAGTGTAAACATCATGAATGTAAACCACGAAATAAATCTAAATCTATCTATCCAAAACAACATTTTTCCTATCTTAAATCATCACAGCAACAACTGAAAATCAAAAAATCACTTGGGCATCAAAAACTAAAAATATTTGGGAGTTCGTTGACTCAGTGTCAAGGTGAAAAGGTGTAATTGGGCTGAAAAATGTCGAAAATATTAAATCCAACCAATAAAATTCGAAATGCTGAATTCGAAGTTGTTTAGCCGGTTCGATATCCATGATACGTGTATCCATCAGTTGAAACAGGAGATTGGTACTTCTGAGGATTATAATTTACATGTGGAAATTTGAATATCCAAAAGAGGCCGGCGGTCGATATCAATAAGATTTTTTTTAAATAGAACTCAGTTATGGATTTATTTGCCATAAATTTTTGTTGATCTCAACATTCTCAACTGAAATATTGGCTGAATTATAAAGTCAATATGATATTCCAAGTGGAATTTCTGTGATTTATGAGTTTTCTTAAAAACCGAAAATTTCTCGAAAAAAATTATGTAAAAACTAGGTTTTTTTCGTTTTGGTTGGTTGAAATGTTAAAAGTTATAATAATATAATAATAGAATATTTATTCTATTTTGAAGATTAAAGGCGTCAATATTCAACTCATGACAACAAGGGTAAGTTAACGTTCATTCACTGAGTGAACTGAAATATTTTTAATTCACTAATGGATAGAAATTTTGACCAATCACCCAATGGAAATTATTCTTGCCATACAAAATGCAGCTGAGAATCATTGAAGAGTTTATTGGAATGTTATCAAAAATTCTACATATAAACACTCATGTCTTCACTCAAAATAAATATTACAATTATTGTGATTTTCTAAAATTAACTGGAAACCTGCACAGTCTTCAAAAGAAGCACGCTCAGCCGTGATAGCACATTGTGTTTGTGGAATTCTGAGGCCAAAATAATTTTTTCGTCGACACCTTCAACTTTTCTATTATTTCTACCTCCGATACACGCTTCAAAGACGCGTTGAAATTATTAAAATTCACTATAAAAATGATGAAAATTTGGCAGAAACGATTCGAAGACTCGAACATTTTTGGGTCGTCGGCGTCGTGAAGCACCTTGTCGGACCGATATAAAGAAAAAACCCAAAAGTTATTGTTGAAAAGTCTGTCTATCCTCAACGTGTGACTGTTTGGTGTGGTTTATGGTCCGGCGGAGTCATTGGAACTTAATTTTTCGAAAATGAGGCTGGAGCAACAGTTAGGGTGAATGAATTGCGCTATCGAGAGATGATTGATGATTTGTTATGGCCGAAATTGGATAGTATTGATCTGGACAATGTTTACTTTCGACAACGTGCCACAAAAGTAACGAAACCATTGATCGTTTGCGGGAAAAGTTTCCGGACCGTGTTATGTCTTGAAGAGGTGATTACAATTGACCACCGAGATCCTGTGATTTAACAGCTTGCGACTTCTTCCTTTGGGGCCAAGTGAAAGAGAAGGTCTACGCCAATAGCCCAGCGTCGATTCAAGACCTGAAATATGGCCATTTTGAGATTTGGTTATAAAAAGTTTCATTAGAGGGATAAGGTCCTGTAAGCGTGGTCGTGGTGGTCATTTGCCTGATGTTATTTTCCACTATTAACGGCATAGCGTCTTCTTTATAAAGAAATGATCATTTATATTGAAAAATGGCATTTTTCTTTGAATATCAAAATAACACTTCTTATTGGAAAACCTTTCATGTGAATGTGGTAATGCAAAAAAACTCGATTTGTGTTACTTTGCAGAAAATGTGCACCAGCTCAACGAATGTTTAATGATTCTGAGTCCATCGATCTGCCGGTAAAGCTATTCACTGTTTTATCAAGAAGCAAAAGGAAGAGTTGCGGAATAAAGTTCGAACAAAACATGAACTTGAGGTAAATACCAATATCTTCAATGTATGCAGCTCTGAAACTAGTGCCTGATGACTGAAATTATATTTGAAAAACACAGTGTAGAAGTGTCGCTCATTTGGGGAAAATAAAACTGATAAATAGCCCTGAGATAAGTATCATATGTAGACATAGAAACAGTCAATGAGAATGAAGTGTAATAAAGGTATTACACAATTTCTTCTTTTGTGTAACTTTTTTCAGGAAACTGGTTTCAAAATGCTAGAAGAGTTTCAGCCTGAAGTTAAAGCACGATGTCAGCAGAGTTTCTGCAAATGAACCTTAGAATAACTATGAAGTAAATCGACGTCCATATATATGAACATAAATTTGTAAAAGCAGAAAAACTCTTTTGTGTAATTTCGCAGAAAATGATTATAAGCTTAACTCTAAAGAACGAATGTTCAATGATTCTGAAGTTAATTATGATAAGATTTATCAGTAAAAACGAGTTTGTACAACATAGGGCGAAGCAAACTGATCAAAAGTATTGATGGAGTTTAGCGATCTGTCGGCGAAGCAATCCACTGAATTATCAAAAAGCAAAAGAAATAGCTGCACAATAAAGTTCGAACAAAACATGAACTTGAATTAAATGCCCATTTCCTCAATGTATGCAGCCCTGAGACTTCTGCCTGATACCTGAAATAATTTTTGAAAAGGCTCGGTGTAATTTCTCCTCTCGTTTGGGAAAAATTCATCCTATAAATAACCATGAAATTAGGCTGAAGTATTGACATGAATGAAGGCATAATTTTTTTGATTAACTCTCTTCAGAAAACTGATATGCAAAGTATCAAAATGCTAGAAGATTTTCAGCCTGATGAAAGAGTAACATATCAGCAGAGTATATGTAAATAAACCTTAGAATAATTATGAAATTAGGAAATTGACGTCCACGTGGGTGGACAAATATGTAACAGCAAAAAAAAACTGTTTTTGCGTAACTTTGCAGAAAATGTTCTCCAGCTCAACTCTAAAGAGATAATGTTTATGAATCTGCAGTTACCTAAGACACGATTCATCAGTAAAAACGAGTTTGTACAACCCAAGTCGAAGCAAACTAATCAAAAGTATTGATGGAGACCAGCGATCTGCCGGCGAAGCTATTCACTGAATTCCCAAGAAGCAAAAGGAAGAGTTGCGCAATAGAGTGAGTGCAAAGCGAAGAACGAAGAACTCGCGGCCAGGGCCACGGTATCAACGACCTCCAATTGCCTAGTGAACCAAACCCGATCCACGTTCTTCCTTGCCCTCTCCGCTCGCCAACGCTTCTTTGCCGGTAAAAACATTCCTTCTTCATAGAAGTGATTTCGTTGCTTGGCCATTGTGCATGGTGAATTTATGAAAGTGACAAAATACCGTGGTCCAGTTATGTTTGACACCCTTATTCCAGGGCGTAGCCAGGGGGGGGGTTTTGGGGGTTCAAACCCCCCCGAAATGTTTCAGGGTTATTTTTTGTTGCAAAAATAATCTTTCATTTTGCACTTAAACCAACTTATCTCCGAAAATCTAGTTAAAATTATCAGTTCATATCAGCAGTATGGATGATATTAAAGTTTCATAACATCGCACACAAATGGTCCACAGCATTCCACCAAAGAGAAATTATGCTTTCTGCTTTGCGGGTTTTGAGAAATAAGGTGGATGATGAGTTTCAACTGCTTTATGACGAAACCAAGTGTTTACTAGAAGCAAACGGAGGTATATTACAGATGCCACGTATTGTCAGCAGGCAGAAGAACTGGTCAAATGCTCCAGCCCTAGATACAACAACGTATTTTAAAATTAATTTCTTCATTCTATTTCTAGAACATACAGTCCAACAATTAACTGATAGATTTTCTAAACATCGAAAATTAATATCAGCCTTATCTGGTCTGCTACCCCAGAATTTTAACAGAGAATATGAATTAGAAGACGCATTATCGATGTATTCTTCACCACTCCCTGAAAAAAATAAAAACATAATTGAAGCAAAATTTGAAATATGGAAAATGTCAATGAACTCCATTTCAAAATCGGCATTAGAATGCTTAGATGAGTGCAATCAGAATATGTATCCGAACATCTACATCCTACTACAAATTTTATAGCTATAATTCCAGAATCTACTGCTACTCCAGAAAGAAGTTTTTTCAGCTTGAGGAGAATTAAAAATTACCTTCGCAATTCTTCTAGCGAAACTAGATTGAATGGGTTGGCGCTTATGAATATTCATTATAGTGTGAAAATTGATGAAAATGAAGTGGTTGACCAATTCGCTAGAAAAAAAGACGGATAGACTTTAACTGAAGGAATTCACCATAAAAAATATTGTTTGTGTTTTCTCACTGTTTCATTTTTAATACCTATTCATATGTTGTTGGCACTATTTTGAACTAAAACTCTATTTAGTTTCAATGAAAGCACACATCCACACTAATTTCATATTGATTCATCTTGTAAGTATTGTTTGGGAAATGAACATTGTTTTTTAAGTTTTTGTTTGAGTGAATAAAAATTAAATTCTGAAGCATATTTTAAAAATAGGTTTACCTAACCTAACCAGGAATATCTATGTTGAATATTGTTTCCGAAGTAGGAAAAGGATTATTGAATTCTTAAAAACAACAAATACTTGCTACAGAAAGCGACCCTCACAATTCCCAGCACCTACAAAGTCAATTGCCAAAATGTCAAAACCCCCCCCGAAATTAATTCCTGGCTACGCCCTTGCCCTTATTGCACCATGGACGTTGTAATAGCATGCTTCTCAAATGGAATTCGGTTGATAGTCTTAATTGCGAATGCGGAGAAAAAGAGGAGACATCTGATAGATAATTATTCCATATTTACATTTCAGGGTGGCTTAAGAGCTATAGGTACATGAAGTTACCGAGTCGTTTTTGAATTGGGTTGTTAATTTTGAATTGATTTGATTAAGTTTCAACAATATCATTTTTCTGTTTCGATTTTTTCGTTTCCGATTCAGAATTTCAAAGGCATTTTGCAGAGGGGTTATCGGTTGGACTAAAGGAAGGAGAAATCCTTCATTATTCAAATAGTTTTTAAGTTTTATTTTGTTAGAACGGGTAGACAGGGTTTTTCTACTGAGGTCTTTCTCTGAGTTCTGGTATCAAACGTAAAAATAGTATGATACTGGGTACACCGTTTTGCACTAACATCAGTTAGGTATTTTTGTTTTTGTTTTATGTATTGTGTTATGTTAGCACTTGATTTTTAGTGCTTTTTGTTGGAGAAATTTCCCCTAAATAAATACACTAACATGCCTTATTCATGTCATCTTTCAGCCTATTTTCATTCATATTTATTTGTTGAGTAAATTTCCACAAAATGCATGGCACTATTACACCATTTCTCTTCAATTATTTCAGGGCCTTTGGGAAAGTTATTTCAGATTTGCAAACATTGAAGAAAATTGATATTTAACCTTTTACCTAAAACTTATGTTAGTTAGGCGAATGAGCCTATTTTCAGGACTATTTGTTGGGTGAATTTTCCCCAAAGGAGTCGCACTATTGTACCATTTCCTTTCAAGGATTTCTTCAGAGGGATTCAATCAGTCATTTCAGACTTGAAAACATTGGAGAAACTGATATGTTATCTTTCATCTTAAGCTGAGTTAATTTGGCAAATGAGCCTATTTTCAAGACTAGGCATTATTTGTGTGAATTTCATATAAATGAGTCACGCTTCTATACCATGCCCTTTCGAAGATTGTTTCAGAGCATTTTACTCAGTAATTTCAGATTTTTAAACATTGAACAAATTGATATTTCACTTTTTATCTGAAGCTCAAGTCGGTTAGGCAAATCAGATTATTTTCAACGATTTTTTTCAGAGCGTTTCTGGCAGTAATTTCAGATTGGCAAACATTTAAGAAAACGTTATTATACCATCACCTCAAGCTTAAGTCCATTAGGCAAACGAGCCTATTTTGAGGACTATTTTTTGGCGAATTTCCCTTAAATAAGTAACGCTATCATACTATGCCTTTTCAAGGATTCTTTCGGGGCGTTTTCTGGCAGTATTTCTAGATTTATTATTATTATCTAGATTTATAATTACTTATGAAAATTTAAGAAATTGATATTCTACTTTCACCTCAAACCTATGTCAATTTGGCAAATTAGCCTATTTTCAGGACTATTTGTTGGGTGTATTTCCCCCAAATGAGTTGTAATATCATACCATTCCATTTCAAAGATATTTTCAGAGCGTTTCAGTTATTCCAGATCTTCAAATATGAAAAAAATGTTCTTTTACCTATTACCTCAAGGTCTAATCAATTAGTCTAATTATCCTATTTTGAGGACTATTTTTTGTTGAGTGAATTTCCTGTAAATGAGTTCAACTATTATACCATGCCTTTTCAAGAATTGTTTCAGGGCGTTTCGGGCAGTAATTTCAGATTGGAAACATTGAATGAATTGATATTTAACCTTTCAGTCTCAAGTTAAAGGATCGTATGTATGTTTCCCTGACATTCATCAAAGTTAACTAAGTTAACTAGCATAAACAACGAAATTAAGAATTCAATAGAACATCAAAAATTCATCAGCTCCTTACAAACTTCCGTTCAATTATCTTGTTTTATGTCTTGTCTCTGGTGTGACGGTATCTATGAAATCATCAAGTTGGAGTTTTGTTTCTAAACAGGGCTTCAAGAAAAATCAGTTGGAGGTATTTTATTGATATAATAATTATTCAAATCCTGCACGTGTCCAATTTTTGATGGGAAGATTAATGAATCTGTTATATCACTAGTCTAATGACTAATGTCTAGGAATCAGAAAACTGATATGCAAGGTATCAAAATGCTAAAAGGCTCTTTTAGCCTAAAGTAAAATAGCTAGAGTACAATGTCAGCAGAGTTTATGAAAATTAACCTTAGAATGATTTTAAAAAATTGACGTCCATTTATATTGTTTAATATATGTAACAAAAAAAAGATTTGAAACAAATATGCACAATAAACACAACGAAATAAGAGAAGAACAATTCATTGCGCCATCTATACCACTTCAACAGTGTTTCTATGATGACAATGTCAGCAATAATCAGTTGATAAACAATCATCATTATCTGTAATTGAAGGAAATTAAGGATTTAGTTAGCGTAAAATTAGTAATTAGAAGTAATTACCAATGATATCTATGAAGAGACGAAAAGCGTGATTTCTCTAAGTTCGTGTTATTGGAGATATTGTTCTTTATACAATATTGACATCCTTGCGCAGAAAAAAGTTTTTTGAGAAGCAAGAAAGAGTAAAGGGAACCTTTGCAAGTTTCCGAAAGAATCTATTTATTACTCCACAAATGAACGAGCGCTTAAGAGACATGCTGAGGGCATTCCTGAAAGTTTTCATACAACACAGTTCAACTTTTCTCGTGAAGTTTTGAGTTTGTACTAAATTTTTTTTGTTCAATAAAAAAATGTATTTATCATTCTCTATGTGAAGGGTTTTCCAATAGGAGGTGTTATTTTGATATTCAAAGAAAACGCCATTTTTCAATAGGTATCTATAAATGTTCGGATGTTAATTTCATTATGAAGAAGAAGCTATGCCGTTAATAGTGGAAAATAACATCAGGCAATTGACCACGCTTACAAGACCATATCCTTCAATTAAATTTTCCTTAACCAAATCGCAAAGTGGCTGCCCTATGTTCTCGATAGCCTCACGAATTCCATTTTTGAGGTCTTGAATCGACGCTGGGCTATTGGCGCAGACCTTCTCTTTCACGTGGCCCCAAAGGAAGAAGTCGCAAGGTGTTAAATCACAAGATCTCGGCGGCCAATTGTGATCACCTTTCAGAGAAATAACACGGTCCGGAAACTTTTCTCGCAAAGGATATTCGTAGCTTGTGTGGCACGTAGCGCCGTCTTGTTGAAAGTAAACGTTGTCCAGATCAATATTATCCAATTTCAGCCATAAAAAATCATTAATCATCTCTCGATAGCGCAATCCATTCACCGTAACTGTTGCTCCAGCCTCATTTTCGAAAAAGTAAGGGTCCAATGACTCCGCCGGACCATAAACCGCACGTGTTTTATTCTTCACACCAATAGCTTGTCCCAACATCCCGATTTTTTCCACCAATTTCCTTATTGCGGTCCGACAAGGTGCCCCAAAATGTTTGAGTTTTACGAACCTTCTCTGTCAAATTTTCACCATTTTATAGTGAATTTTAATAATTTTAATGCGTTCTTCAAGCGCGTATCATTCCATTTTTATTAACCGCGTAGTTTCTACTGGTCAAACGTCGAAAAATGACGGCTTTAAAGGTGACATCCATCGAAATAGCGGGCTATTCAAAATAACACCTCTTATTGGAAAACCCTTTATTGAAACACTTTATATCTTGACTGAAAAAATCCTTTTCTTGCCCTTGGTCATGTTAAAACCAAATCGGAAAAACCCTGACCAAATCAACATGCCCTATAATGGTTCCACATCTTTCCTACCATCAGCTCCTAACTGCGGTGGACAAGATGGTCGCTTGAGTTAACAGCCCATCGTAGCGGGATGGTCAGGTAACACACATTATGAACCACAAGGACTGTTCTCCAACATAACGGGGATCAGAAAGTGCGACTCGAACAGTTAGCCGGAGTTACTTTTAATCAAATTTTGATTTCGTTCGGCGAATATGGGTTACGTAATGTGATGGAGGTGAGGGAATAACAGTAGTTATCTTCACTTTTAAAATTCTTTGCATTTTAGAGTATGCGTGTCAATGTGGGGGAAACTGAAGGTGTGCCGATGAAGAAGTAGAAATAGTTCTCGATGAAATACAGAAATATGACATAATTTATCGATTGAAATATATTCTGGGAGGATTCTGCATTTCTTAAAAACTTTACAGGTTTTCACTCCCAGTCTCTGAAATAAAAATGATTAAAAAATTGTAATTAAGATGAAGTGCTCCTGCGAGAATATTTGCACTTATTTGTCAGGAGCAAATTGGTCTTGAAAAAACTGTTGCCTAACAGTAAAACTGAAAAAGGAAATAAATTAAAAAGATAATGTAACGTTTCGGTGTCTATATCAGACACCTTATTTAGACAAACTCGTAAAATCTTCAGAATTGTGTGTTTTTTCAGTTTTATTGTTAGGCGACAATTTTTTTCAAGACCAATTTGCTCCTGACAAATAAGTGCAAATATTCTCGCAGAAGCACTTCATCTTAATCAGAAATTTTTTATTATTTCTGTTTCAGAGACTGGGAGTGTCACAAGGTTTTTTTATTTGAATTGAACTTATTGAGCAAGAAACCAATATAGATAATATACAAAGATGTTTTTGAGCGCTCGTTCTACTTAAACGAGTGCCATATCGTTTTGCCCAAACGTCTGATTTTTGAATTTTGAGCCGAAAATGGTCTCAAAAGATAGGGTTTTACTCCCTGTTGATGAATTCGTGGTCAAATTCAATTCCAGTCTGTGGTGCCGTCCGGTCGTTTGTTAGCGCAATAACTTCCGAAGGGATTGTCCTAGAGACTTGAAATTTTCAGGATGAGTTCGGGTCCAAAACGGCTAGGTTCAGTTTGTTAACCAGCCAAATCGTACAGGGTGTTTCATGAAACATGGCCCTTCAAAAGTTTTGTTCCCCAATATCTCAGAAAATACGAAACTAATCGCGATAAAATGTTATTCTGAATTTTCATGCAGAATTTTGTGGCCATAGTGGTAACAGAACCATAGGAAATTCAATTGGAATATTGAAAACAAGAATCTTTATATTTCTATAACAGGATATCCGATTCAAGTGAAATTTTTCTTGTGAATGGAGACTGTTATACTAAATTTTCAATTTTCAAACTTTTGTGGCCAGAGCGTCTACAGAACCATAGAAAATTCAATTGGAACATTGAAAAGAAGAATCTCCATATTTCCATAACAGAGTGACTGATTGAAGTGAAATTCATTTGGTGAATCAAAACTGATATACCTACTGAATGTTCATGCAAAATTTTCAGAGGATCGCATCATCAGAACCATAGAATTTAATTTTTGTTCTGTTCATTCTATCGAGCTGAAACTTTGCTGAAAAATGTTCAATACCAATTTGAAGCCGTACAATTTATGTGAGTTGCGTTAATACAATCGTAGAAATGGTAGGTAAAAAATAATATTATTATGTGCTAGAGTTATTCGCGTTGATCTTTTCCGTATGTTTATGAAAATGAATGTTTATTCTGTGAATCTGTTACTTTTCAACCGTATAAACCCTTCATATTATATAATATTGTCCGAATATTGCCTTCCTGACCTTACTTTTTTGGGTCATAAAGGTGGAACTTTCTAATTTATGGCCTTTTATGGATAGCATTCTACGATGAGTAAATATTTCAACATTTGGTATTGTCCTTTAGGGGAAGGTGAGGTATAATGATCCCCTTAAGGGAAAATTTTGATTGTGGCCAAAGTTGAAGGCAAAACCGCAAGATTTCAATTGTTGAAGGTAGTGAATTTACTTAACTTTGTATCTGCCTACTTATTTTTCATTTCATCTATGTAGTTTAATTGTATTAGATATTTTTGTTAAAGTTTAGTAAAGGATCATTTTATACACCCCTGTGGATGAAATGATCCCTGGGGTAGGGGCAAAATGATCCCAGGGATCATTTTGTACTATAAGTTGATAAATATCAAATAAAAATGAAATAGAAAACTCTGCTGTTTATTTAAATGATAATATGTATTGTTCATAACAATTTGAGTATGTAAGCAAGTTACACAAAACAAAAATATTCGATGGGTTGAAAAATGATATTTTTCTTGGGCGTTTCTCAAAGTCGAGAGAAATTCATCCACCACATTCTTATTAAAATCTCGCGCACGCATTGTAATTTCTGGATGTCTACGTCTAAATCCACGAAGTCATTCAAGTCCAGTTTTTCCTTTAGCTTCGGAAAATTGATGCGGTAAATTATTTCTTTCTGTCATTTTTGGTGAGCTGAGGTTAAGAAATCCTGAGTGGTCAGCCCGTATATTATTCTGGACTCCATGTCAACAAGTTCCAGTTCTTGTTCCAGGTTGAACACTGTTTGTTTACTACCTAACTTTTTAGCTCAGCATACAGCTATTTTCTTTTTACCTTTGGCTCTTCTTTCTAATACCATCACAAGGACCCCAAATTCTCTTCTCGCGGTTTTGTAAGCCATACCATCTCTGATGCCTTTTGCATTTGTTCTTCAGGCCTCTTTTGGCGATTAGTTTTACGTTTATAAAGTCTCGGCATGATCTGTAAACAAAAACTATTAATGGGGAAAAATGATTCCAGGGATCATTTTAGACACACAGAAGGGATCATTTCACCCCAAATACCAAATTACAAAATATCTATCAAAACAAAACCTTCCCATACCGCGTGCGATGATCGAACATTGCTTAAATATTAGATAACTGCTACTAATACCCGCAAATAGAACAACATTTCAGTAAACACTTACATGTAAAAAAAAACGAAAGTCCAAAAACATGCTTACCTTAGATCAGAGCCACACTTTTCGATTATTTCTTAATAAAATCACGCCAAGTACTCGCACCGCATTTACATTTTACTGGTAACTCGCAGGGGCGCAGGGGAACATGTTTCATGTGTATTTGGATAGATGGTACAAACTGTTTCTGATTTAAGGCGTGGGATCATTTGACCCTTAGGGATCGTATTACCTCACTTTCCCCTATTCGTTGTGTGTTGATCTATTTTAAACCGAAACAAATTCTCTAATTCAACTTCTCCAAAAATACATTTTTTTGGAAATAATATGGAGATTATGTCATGACAATACCAATACAATCATTCATAACTTTTTATGTTGTATTAATTTCAGTTTATGCCGGTCCCTAGATTCATAACATTCTTCAATATTGGAAAATGAAATGTTCCAATATCAGTTTAAGTTATACCTATGCATCTCAATCGAAAAGAGATATTTTTGAAATCGATTAATTCCTAATAATTAATATACTAATTCGAATTGTACTCTCAGAAGAAAAAAATATAGAATATATCAAAATAAATAAATAGACTTTCGATTGCTGATGAAAAAGGAGGTTTCAAGAACAATCTGAATAATTTTAAGTAACATCTAGGCACAATTCTGTTTTCATCAACAGAAATAAAAAATATCGCGTTCATGAACTGAGGAGCTTCATCAATCTTGTTTTATTGAAGGAATAGCAATTCGAATTTCAACAGTTGTACACTGAAAAATTTGTTGTTTCGTCAAAAAATGAAATTTGACCAACTACAGCCTTATAATTGTGAAAAAGAAAAAAAATCCTGAAAGTTTTCTTTTTCATCAAATGGTGGTAGTTTGTTTTTACCTTCATTAAAAGATTTATTGAACAATAATCAATTCATTTATCATTCTTCTGAAAAGAACAGTCAGAAACTTCAAGGTAGATTTGATGGTTTGATATAAATCATAAATGAGCAAAATGATTTTCAGGATATTCGAATAGGAATAATAATTTTACCGACTCGAACAAGGGTCTAAAGGACAATATTTTTCTTTTTGCAATAAAAAATTAAATTTTAAAAAGCTGTCATTCATTTGGGTAATTATTTTTTTAATACCTTTTATACCGCTGAAGTTCAACTTAAATTTTCAATTCTCTCCCTCATTTATGCTTGCTTTCTTTTCTTTTTTGAATATGCAAAAAAATACATGGTAAGCATAAATTTTACTTAAATCATGCAGAATCAAAACACTCTGTTTTCTTTGGAACAAAAGTGAAATATTAAATCATACTATTCAGAATATGACAGCCAAGGACTCAAAAATCATTTAATCCTCTTTAATTCGTCCCCATTGTTCTGTTACAAAAAAACTTCTTCTTTATGTTGCCCACGGCTCATAATTGCCACTCATTAAAAAGAAGTACAAGCCCAAAATAAGTTCAATCACCGATTAAAAATGTCCGAATCAGAAAACCGAGATTTTCGTAGACAATCGCTGAGAACTTACAATTCATTAAAACTTTAATTTCCTGTTTTTCCAGAGATAAGCCAATTTGCAATTTCAAAGAAAGATCGGTCACAAGATACAACTGTGGTCATTGAACCTGCTGCCTTCCTTTCACATTTCGAATATCAGATGAGAGGATTTGGGTCATGGAATAAACAACTTTGGAACAGCATTAATATACTGCGTATTTTTTCCTCGAGTTCGAATAAAATTCGGACAGTAAACTGAATTGTTATTGGCATGGTGTTCCGATGTAAATTTTCGTCCACATTGGTGATGTAAGCCATAATTTTGAGTGTGACCGTGAACCTGGTTCCACCTAAATTGAGAGTTCACTTCGACAATAAGTGACAACAATATGAGAACAGGGTCTATTTAAAAACCTGTTTTTTGAGATTTATTAAGAATGAAGGTGCAAAATGTATTTCATTTTCTTTATCCTTAATAAAATAAGAATGTTTGCTTCTCAAAATTTCTCAAAAAATAATATAAGTGTATTTCTTAGTATGAACAGAGAAAAATGTAAACGGGGCACCGTACATTTTATGTATGATACAAGAGCATAGATTAAAAAACCGCTGCCCGTGTTGTAGTGTAAGTATATTGATTTTTAATTTGTTGTTAAAAAATCGATGAATGACGAAAACAATATGATTTTTGTTACCGATATTTTTTATTCAGAACACCGGAAATTATGTTTCCTTTATACCTACATATATGATTCTCATTTTTTAGAATTAAAAGATGATCAGAATTCAACGCAAATTCATAATTATATGAATGAAACGAATTTCCTCAGATAATAAGAATTTAAATAAGTAAAAAATAATTATTGAATAAGTAATAGGTATATATTGTATAAATGGATATTTTTGAGGATTAGTATGGCATGCTAAAAATTCGTTAATTCTAAAAAATCTATAGAAAATACCATCGAACAAAATGTGGCAAAAATTTCAGGCTGAACTTCAATTTGAACTATAAATTAAGATGAATTGTTGAATTTTGCCTGAATAATATCCAAAGGCATTTAATTTTACCAAAAAAATCGGAGAAACACGTTGCTAAGTAATATCTCAACAAGAAGCATGAGTGCTTCCGGCACCTGCACGAATGCTTCCTGTGAAAAAAAATTACTTTGCATTGTGTTTTTTCGAGTTTTTCTACAGAAAATGTTAGATGCTTAACTGGTATTTGACCAAACTATTTCATCAGTAACAGATTAATCAAAATGCATTATGTATTTACTCCGTTCGCATATTATTGAGCACAAACTAGGCGTTTGTTCATTTATCTGAAGTTGGCAGTATTTACTGTCATAACGCAAAATAAAGTCAACGTTGCCGAATGTACCCGGCCTCGTCCGACAAGCTTTCAAGTTCAGATCAGAGACAACATTGCGAATCAATCTGATAAGAAAATAAACAACCTAACCTAAAATTTTAATATACACAGTGGAATGTACCAAATTTCCATGGACTACTTTATGCTCAATAATATGTGAACTTAGTATATAGTCCGTTCACGAAATGTTGAGTCGTCGGTTGGTCATGACAATTTGGCATATTCCACTGTGTATATTAAAATTTTAGGTTATGTTAATTAATTTATTGTCAGATTAATACGCAATGTTGTCAATATTGCATAGAGTTCTCTGATAACCCGCAAGCTCGACGGACGAGGCCGGGTACATTCGGCAACGTTGACTTTATTTTACGTTATGACAGCAAATACTGCCAACTTCAGATAAATAAATAAACGCCTACTATGCGCTCAAACTTTCGTGAACGGACTATAGGTATTAATTTGAAAACAACTGTCAAGTTTTGCAGCGGGCAAACTTGAAAAAACTGCTGACAGCCACTGCCAAACAATTTTTTCATCTAGAAACCATTTGTAATTTAAAATTAGGCTTTTCTGATAGGCGGAAATTAAGGGAAATGGTTATATATATTTCCGATGACTTCACAATTTGAATATAAATTAATGATGATCATGGAGTCCAAAGAAAGGAAAATTTTTTCGCTTAGTGCTGAAAAGAACTATAGCTCAACCAGTATTTTGCAATGTGAGAATCCCCACGAAAAATTTCCATTTATTTGAATAAAAATTCGGAGAATTTGAAATAACTTGGTCCATTTTAAATCTCATATTCTCAAAAAGTAGCTACATAAAGGCTAGTATTCGAGTTTTAAATTCATGAAAAAATTTGAATGTTTTCTGCACTAAAATATTCAATAACTGATTTCATATCATAAAATAACCTTATATGTATAACAGTGATTATGATTTTGATCGTGGGAGAGAAAATCTCATCTATAATATGAATGTCTCCATAAATATCTCGAAAACTTTTCCTTCTTCTCATGATCACTTCATCCCTTAACGAAAGGAAATATTTGACCTAGTTGCCTCAATCGAAATTGGCAATTCTATAGCAAAATTCAATTCAGAATTCCACTGAAAAAACAGCAATAACAAATCACTCAAGTGTACCACTCTGAATAGCACGATTTTATTTTCTTCAAAATTGTTTGCTCCAGATCCATTAGAAGGGCAAGGGTAGCTTTGATCTTCGATGTCTGGGTTATATTCGGGGGAGGTATAATAAAAGACAGAAGGGTTATGTCAGCTGTATATCAGGGTGTGGGAACCAACTACAGGTGGTATTTGTGAATGACGCTGAGAAGTTCTTTATTTGATTCGTAGTAGAGGAGCCCTTCGTGGAGCAGAATATCTTACCTGAGTTTATATGAAAGCCAACTGAAGCGGAAAGAATTGAAAAATTTGAATATCATGGCCCTATAATATGACTTTTCAATGTTGGTCTTGTTTGTTCAATGGAATACTTTTATGAATTGAGTTTCAAAGAGTTATTTTTCATGAGGTCAAATAAAAAGGATTTTTGTTCTCGAACATATGATGGCGATAAAAATTATACGATAAGCAAATATTTATAACAGAATATTTAAGCTTCAAGATATTTTCGAATCAACATTTGAAAATTTTAAAAAATATATGGAATTATTTATCATTTCATCATTTTATATAATATGACATAAAAAATCTATATAATTTAAAATAATGAATTCTTCATAGGACTTGTGATAAATAACCATTAATTAGTTTTTGCTGAGTGATTTGAAAACTAACATTTGCAGAAATTTTTTATAGGAATCATCTATTTGAATCTATTGCAAATGTTATTTAAGATGGTTATATTAAATAAGTTTTTAAACATTTTTTAAGGCACAACGGTCTTGTCTATAGATTAAAAAAATTCTTCTGCATCTTTGGACGAAATCGTTTTTTCTTTCGCTAGGTTTTCATCCATGCTGACGAAATATATCTACAACAGTCAGCAAAATGTATGAAGAGAGATTCGTAATAAAAATGAGATTTATTAAAATTCTTTTCCTTTATTGAGACTCCTGCCATTTCAGAGATATTGAGGAATAACTCACTTTATTGTGTTGAGCAGGAGATCTGAATGAAAATTATTGTGAGGCAATCCCGATGTCGGATCAACGCGTATAGAATGCTTTGTATCTAAATTCGAAAATTCCTAGTCAGATTTTCAGTTTCAGAATATAACCTAAGCATTTGATTCTATTTTTTCACATAATTGCAAGAAATTTTTGAACGACTGTAAGTGGTTCTTAGAATGAGGAGCGAATAAATGCTCTCTGTGTTAAGCTAACACGCCAGAAGAAATGGGATGAACTAGTAGACAAATCGAGGGAAACATACAGACCAGATAAGGTTACTTCGAAACGGAAGAGTGAAAAGAAATGAAATTCGATATTTTTGAGTTTATTTTTCACACGTTCCTCAAGCGAGATTATTCTCAATATTCCAGCTGGATTTTTTCGACCTACAATGAAAACTATTACCTCGATATTCAAGCAATTCCAGCATGGTACACTATTCAGCTCACTTTTACTTCAAGAATTCCGAAAATCATTCTATTGAAATTCCAGTTATTAATTCATTGATCAGAAACAAAATTTGGCTCATCCCTTTCACTGGGATGGGAGACTTCATCCTTGAGGTAACAACACTTCAGCCAAAATTTTAAAAAATTCTTATATTACAGTTATAATAGTGAAAATTCTTCTACAAATATAAATGGAGAAAAAAAACCCGATTGCCAAACAAAATTTGCTAATAATCAAAAAGGCGAATATTTCATGTGAATTATTTCAGTCTTCAATATTCGTTTTCCTGAATTTTTATGGCGAGACTAAAACATAATTTGTAGGGCTTTTGTTGGAATCAATTAACACCGAGTCCAGTTTCATTTTAATTCTTTTTAAGTATTATCCAGGATTTTTTTCCATTATATAATTCTCTGTCATTTCCTACCTTGCATTCACTCTTTTGTCAACGGATTAAATATAGTTTTCTACTGGTTTCAATGATAATAAAGTTATAAGGAATAAATAACCTTCGTTCATATTGGTACTGATTGTTCAAATCAGTACCTTTCACATTCTTCAGGATAATGTAAGGAAAACTGTTGAGTGGAATAACATTTTCATGCAATGATATAAGATCTATAAAATACCATATTCTGTTAACAACAGAATATGGATGTAGTCTTGATGAGTTAAATCTCATAGAGATCTGAAAACTCTGAACCACACCTAGGATTACTCTTACTGAAGGAAAAACAGTTTTTCCTTCTATGGAGGAATGCTCAAAAAATAATCAACATATACATTCTGAAGATTCATTTATTAAATAAACCAATTATAAAATGTAACAAAATTTCGAGAGAAATTATGACATTGACTCTTCACTCGAAACACTTATCAGGATTTCATTTATTATATTTCAAGTCAATTCAGCATGGGGAAAACTGTTCAATCAAAATTTCCCAATACAATAACCAACCAACGATATTCATAGAAATATTCGATTAATTTTGCTAAAATTTTGGTGAATTAAATAAAATTGTGTACAGTACCGTACCGGCTTTTTCTTTCAATGGTTCATTCGAAAATGCGTTTCTTCGTTGTCCGTTTTTGAATTTGAACTCGATGAAGGATCCGCTTTATTATGAAAAACTATTGAATAAGTCATCAGAAAACTGTTTTCAATTTCCAATATCAACATAACTTTCAATTTTTCCAAAACGAGCTTCATTCCTGAAATGACTTGCGAAGCCATTTATGTATCCCGAAATAAGATATTCTCACACTTGAAATAACCAAGTTCATTCATTTCACAGAAGAACTATCCAAACGGTTCTGTCAATCATTCCATAATGGGACTGTTTGTGGTATTTTACAAGGGTTAGTATCAGTTACAGGCCAATATGGGAAGCCTTTCAAAATTTAGGTAGAAAATAAATATCCATATGCCCCACAAAGAGGTTGTTTATCCTTCAACGGATTAATTTCAACAGTATAAAGTGAACCCGTAGAGATGGTTCAAAGAGGCTGATAATTTGTTGGTACTAAGAAAATAACAAAGATCCTTCTTTGAAAATATATTTCCTTTTATTTTTTTGCATTACTGAATTTTTCTATATCGAACAAAAACGCCTGTGTATATCTCAGTATCAGCAGAGGAAATTTAAAAAAAGGACAACTCTTGACAAAAAAAATGTATTGTTTTCTCATCTGTATCACATTCAGACCTTGGGCTATAGACAGAATTCAATTAAAATAAAAGAACAATTACAACAACCACGACCAGCTTTTAAACGATTCGAACTACATCGAACTTTCCTTAGAATATTGAAACCAAGTTCTTCAAGATCACAGATCAAACCCTTATTAAAACCCATCACATGAATTTCATTCTGATCCACACATTTCTTTGGCAGTTTATTCGGAATAGAAGAATTCACGAGTCCATATAGGTTTTCAGGGTTTTATTCTAGCAGTTCTGCTACCTGTAATGGAAGACGTAATGAGATATGAATTGGGGGGAGAATAAAATTTATACCAAATCTCGAAACATTCTTCGAATTCTCTGATTTAATTCTTGAGATTATACAGCCCCCTCTTTGGGGGTCGTGGTTTCAAATTACATTAACATGTGTCCCCCATTCATTATTTTATGACACATATCAAGAGTGATTCCTTTCCATTGGGACATCCTGTGTATATTGAAAATTTGAAATATTTTATACATAACCTTTCGGAGGAACTATTTTTCTACAACGACTGGGCCTTATAAACGTTAAATCAATAAATGTCTTATATAATAGATACAATCAAGAAGTCGTGATGTTTATTCCATCAAGTTCCGCTCTCCTAAATATACACTCATTAATGAATCTTGATTCTTGGTGTTGCGTAATTCCTTGCCCCAGTTGTTCCCCTCATCATTTCCTTTGCTATTCTCCATCTTGCGGTCAAGGCCTAGGTGTCGTCCGAATCGCAAAATGCGGAAGTTGTTTTCTATACAGGGGATTCTTTCGAACTGTGGCGAAAACCGGAGTCAATTGTCTCAGAATTCGTTATTTTTTATACAAATATAAGCTGCATGTACAAGATTCAATGCCTCTGATAAATGACTTTATGTGTTACGAGTCTATTTCCAAATTTTCGTACAAATGAAATGCAGTTGGTTACTGTGGTGATAAAACCAAATTGATGAGGAACAACACAAACTTGACTAATAATAATAATGAAGACAAAAAAGTATGAGTAGTATAATTTTGATAATTTGGGAGTTAAACAGGGAGACTCGACGAAAAATTATTCTCTGATTCTCGATCTCAATTATATCAGTTGTAGTTTGTTCTTTATCGGGTAGGAAAAGCATTACACCCCGATTACACGGAAGGAAAGCAATTCTGAGGCAGAGTGTGAATGATTACTGCCTTCGATACTGCCGCAGAAGTATTGCGGTAATTATTGCCGACAACGCGAGCAACAGTAGCAGGGGCTGAGTGTAATGTAATGTAGATTTTCCTACCCGGTAAACACAAAGTATAACTGAGATAGTTGGCATCGAGAATCAGAGAATAATTTTTCACCGAGTCTCTTTGTTTCACTTCTTACATTCCTGGGTCACTTTGAAAATTGCCAAGGCAAAGCGCAATCACAAAGACCAGGAATGTAGTTTTTTTTACGAGGTAAACATACTTTTTTCTGCAAATTCTTTTAAATTCGACAGCAATTAATCTATTTCGAAAAAATCGCGAATAATTTCGTTCATAAATAAATGATGCTTTGAAATTCGCAATAAAATTACTTGGGTTATAGTGGAAACGTAATGAGTTTGAATTTTCATACTTTACACTCAAAAATTTACTTGCTCCAAAGTGAGATGATGAAGCTTTCATTCGAGGTACTGCTCCACAGTTGGTTAAGACAGTGAATACTGATTCATTAAAATTATTGCCTAAGAAATCTATAGGGAGAAAAGTAAGCAAATGCATGTAAACGTTTTATGTGTAACACAAAAAACTGTGAGGAAATGTTATTTGTTTACATACAGTAAGGAAGTCTTGACTTTTGCATAAAGAAATTTTGTCAGAAAAGTAAAAATTTCGGCGATTTGCGGAAAACAAATTTTATGCGAATATTTAACATTATTAATATTCTTTTAAGTATAATTCATTCAAATCGCTATTATTCAGTTCCTCAGTGTTCTTCCTGAGAAAAAAATAATTCCAAATAATATACATTTCCATGCCTTTCCTCGAACTTGAGATAAATTTCGTGTTTGGATAGAAGGGAAATCGAGGAGTAAAGTGACAAAGTGCTGATGGATCGACTAAATGCCTGGCAACTGAAACTTGAAATCGGTAAACCAGTTATAGGAAATATGGAAGTTTGCTCCTTGCATTTTGTAGATGACGATTATTTTTGTAGAGGTAAGTACGGATTACACAAAACATATAGGTTAGATTAGATTCGTGGGGTTAATCGTTTAAAGATCCCAGTTCATAACAGAGGTAGATTTTGTAAAATACTGCTGTGCCTACCAGAAATCTTCCTGTTCGATTTACTACCAGAAAAGAGGCACAACCGGAATGTTCTTGTTCTAGTAGTAGAACTGAAAGGTTGAGACAAGGAAGTCTAAACAAAAAAAAACCCACAGAAAAATGCTCTTGTGGAGAGAAAAAGTACTCTCTGAATATAAAAAAAATGATGTTAATTCAACTGTTCAAGAACCAGAATTATTTTCCTTAATTTCCTCAACAGCCTTTTAACTTAATTAATCTTTCACTATGGCTGAAATAAATTGAAACAAATGATGACACCCACTGTCTTCACAGAAAATAAGAATATAATATACACATTAATACTCTCGATCATTATTGATTTCTGATATTTTGATATATTAAAAAATCCAAATTTCAATGAAACAGATATACACATAAAAAATACAACCAAATACTTCTATGTCAATATTAATAGTTCTACCGATGCCTGACGTGGCGCTGCATTCTTATATTCAGATGCCTATCTCTTTCCTGGAGTACGCTTTCAAGAAATATCAGCTTTATACACCACTTGTAGACATTTGGGCAAAACTACAGCACGCTGTTCATCTAGGAAAAACCGCGAAAAAAACTTGGTCTGCAAAAAAAAGTATCTCCCTATTCGATACTTGATTGAATACCAGTTACCTACCAGTCTCTGACTGGAAATGAATAAATCATTCAGTGGTCATATCACCAGCAGCTCACGTCTCGGACACTCGCTGAATTCACCAACATGTCTTCTATGAAGTCATGAGTTTTATAAACTTTTGACCTGAATTTCAGCGGTAGACAAACAGATAGTCGTCGTCGGTTGCCTATAATGCATTTCTTCAGCGTTCCCAAGAAGCAGCGAACATTCTTTTACGTTGAAGATGTACCGTTATGTTGATAGTAAAATTATTTCGCGTACTTACCTGCTTGAAAAAACTGAAACGTCTAATATGGTTATAATAGGTGTTGTTCAGTGGGTTTTTGCGATGTTTTTAAATGACGTAATCGCCTTTAAGCGATGCTGAAGAATTGTGGAAATGCGGTTTTCCTTGTTGGAATATTAGATTCTAAAAAATGGAAATGAAGTCGAAAAAATACAATTCTGTAATCGTTATAGTATACCTAACTAACAGTTTATGCCGACAATGACAAGCTATTACAAAAACATCCAGTTGAAATTGGTTTATTTTAAATCATGCCGCCTACTTGTGGTTCTGAAAGAACCATACTTGGATTTGTAGAGTTGAATGACATCGGAATTGTCGTATTTCAACCCAAACACCAACACCAACGGAAAAACATTCATAAGTTCAAAGAATGACTCAATTGTTAGTGATAAACCCCTTTTTTAATATTTTTTCAATATTAAAACCAGGTGAAAACTTGTGAATTCCGCTAAAAATGGTGGATGAAAAAATATACTGCCTAACCCAAAAGTGAAAATTGTTATTTATCTTCGAAGAATATAAATAATAATGTATTTCGTTTCCGAACAATTGAATTTTTAACAAAATTGTCAAAAATGGAAATCGATAATTGAAATCATCCTCTATTGGATTGGATTGAAAGTATTGAAATAATAGTGAAAATATGAATTTTTATAACTGAAATGAAAAATAAATGTTAAAGTGTCCAATTAATTTCACAAATCATGTACAAAGCTGTCCATTCTGCACCACCTTATAGAGTAAAATCTTGCAGTTTCAGATTTATGGTTTTATTTCATTATTATTTGTTTACGATCAATTCAATGATACAGAAAACTTTTCTGAAAACCTCTCCCAAATCTCTCGTTTGAATATCTTCACCATTAGTCGCTCGATTATTAAAAGAGTTGATTACAAGATTTTTTCGATGATCTCAATATGAATTGTGTATGAATTCTTGATTGAAATACATTCTCATTTTGCACAAGACTTACATTTGACATACCTAATGAAATTTCTATGAATCTATGTTCCAATAGAGATTTGATAATTCTCGTAGTTCTTCAGAGTACTTTGTGAACGGTTGTCATGAGAATTGTACATTAAAATAGCATAAATTGGGCATTAAATTGGGTCATTAATGAACAATTTCGTACACCTCAAAATCAGCTTTTATTTTGAGATCGACAGAATAAAAAATTAATGATTTCAGAGGAAAATCACAATCAATCTTCACTCCTAAGCTCTTTTTGAATTTCAAACTGTTGTAAGAATATCAATGCCTTCTGTAGGTGCTCTCATCTTAAAGAACAATTTCTTCAATAAATAATTCTTACTTCCATCGAATAATCTACTCAAATTACAGTAGAGCTGATGGGAGGAATAAAAAGCTTTCATATCTATTTAGAGATCTAAATGAGAAATGTTGAAATAGCCTGGTCGATCAACTTCTTTTTTCTATATTTTTTGCGCGGTTGTTTTTGTATTATACTGGACTTATATAACACCGGGCATGGGAGGGTAAGTTGAACGAGCAACCCTTAAGTTTGTATTCTTCGAAAAGAGCTATTTCATTCAACAGCAGATGCCTAGAAATATTCGTTATATACAGGGTCTGTAAACAAATGCGATGGACTTAGAGAGATGATTCCTCGATGAAAATAAGCAGGGGTAGTTCAAATAATTTTTCTTTGAAATCGACCTTCCTTCCAAGATACAGCCTTTGGAAGGTGATGACGAGTTGACAGTTTTTAATTTTTTTTAGGAGTCCTAAGAAACACTGAGTCATAAAACTGTACTTATTATGATTCATTCAGCAGATGTTACTCACACAATTTTTTTTGATCCCATAACTTTATTATTAGGGGTTGAAAATAACAACCCCTTATGATTTTCCTTCAAAAATTGTTTTCGTTGGATAAATTTTCGAAAAACAAAAATCTCTTATGGTTTTCCATTCAATTCTGGAGAAAAAAGTTTTATGCAAAATTTCGATACAGTCGATACTTTTCTCGGAAAAAATAAAAAACAAGAAGTTATGATTAATGTTCATTTCATTTCATCGTATGTTCATAGAATGAATATTGAAAGATATTGCTCATACTCAAAAGTGGTTTTGACAGAAGAAAAAAGATTTTCTATGATTCTTTCTACAGTTTTCAGTTTCATATGAGTCAGTTTTCATTTTTTCAGAGAAAAAAAAAGATTCTTTTCTCCAGAATTGAATGGGAAACCATAAGAGAATTTTATTTTTCGCAAGTGATTTTTTGAGCCAGTAATTTTATTTTAATTTGTTATGTAGTGAAAACGCTTACTAAATTTCATGGAAATATTAGTAAAAGCATCATTGTGTTTATGACTGAACAATTCTTTTCTGGAAACTCCATCCCTCTGAATGTTAGACCATTAAATCAGTAATTAAGACAAACGTTCATCTGAAGTTTTTTCTAGAAATGACTTCAAAAAACGCTGCCAAAACATAAGCTTTATTAACGATCACCCTGTACAAACTCTCTTGGAGTCATCACGATCCATATTCTCAAGCAATACATATTTTGCACAGACATATTGAAAACAAACAAAATTGATATGGAGTCAGTCGAACGACCTACGGTTTATTGTAAGTGAAACCAAATTCCCATTTAGGAACAGTTAAGCCGAATGAATAAGTTCTTCAGTGAAGGTAACAACACATGGAGAACCGTTAAATATTCAGAATTGGTTTAGCAGAGATCAAGGCCGTTTATAAACCTGACTTGGAAATTACTAATATTCCAACAAAACTGATGACGTAAACCTCAGACATGTTAACGAAGAGCTCGACGTATATATTTATTATTCGCGATAAAAGGTCGAATAGATGCCCCAGGATGATTGGATGTTTCTACGCATGCAAAGAAATTGAACAGTAGTTTTAATTTTTTTTCGCATATGAATTGTTGCGAAAAAATTGAGGAAGAAAGATTTTTTATCAAAAAATAGGAGGCGTTTTTTATAGGTATCAACCTTTTTGAGGCACCCTGCTCAGTAACAGCCATGGCGTCTGAGAAGCAGTTTTCATTTATGTCTTGTAAATTGAAATAACTAACACGAAGGAAATCGAGAAGAAATTCAATGCAGGCCTTCAAAAAAAGATTCTGTGGTGTTCGTTCATGATAACAAGGGGTAGAAAAAGTCACCCCCTAAACCTTGTTTCGCAAGAAACTTTTTTGAATATTCATTTTTCACAATGAAGAAAATAATTTTGGATAGCTTAGTCCATTTTTCACAAATGAGGTCTGTTCTAAATTATTGTTGAATTCATATTTTTTATGAAAGAAATGATTTATTATCTTGATAGCATTAGTGGTAGAGACTTTAATTGTTTCCAAACTATAATTTATGCACTAAGAGATCAAGTCGACATTTTGATTGAGAGCAACAAAACAACAAGAGCATATATAAAATAAATGGAACGAAAAAACAATTTTAAACTCTTCACAAATTAATTTTTTTCTTAAAATTTTGAGCAAGAAAGTTCCTCATTTGTGAAGAATGGGTTGAGCTATCCAAAATTGATTTTTTCATTGTGACATTTAATATGGAGCAAAGTTTCTTGCAAAGCAAAATTTTAAAGAGGGTTTTTCTACCCCTTTAACAAATAGGGCAGAACCACCAAACCTTTTTGAGCGCTAATTCTACTTAAACGATTGCTATAACGCCCAAATATCTGTAATTTTCGTGAAAATGGTCTCAAACGAAAGGGTTCGACCTCCTGATGACGTATTCGTGGTCAAATTGAATTCTGTTCGTTGGGCCGTCCGGCCGTAATCACGAAGGCATTGTCCTAGAGGTCCTCAAATGCCACGGTAAGTTCGTTAACCAGCCAAATCGTACAGGGTGTTCCATGAAATATGTCCTTTCAAAATATTTTTTCTTCAATATCTTGGACGAAACGAAATCAATCTAAATGACGTTTTGTGACCACATGTAAGATAGTTTAAATAAATTGCAATCAAAATTTTGCGGGCCATAGTATTAACAGAACCATAGAAAATTTAATCAGAATATTGAAAAGAAGAATTTTTATATTTCCATAACGAGATATCCCATTCGAGTGAAATTCATTTTGCGAATAAAAATTGATATACTAAATGTTAATGCAAAATTTCAAGATAATCGAGCCATCTTAACCATAGAAAATGCAAGTGGAATATTGGAAAGAAAAACCTTTATATTTCCATAACAAGATATACGAATCGAGTGAAATTCATTTTCTGAATGAAGACTGATATATTGTAACCAAATTTCTAGAGGATCGCATCACCAGAACCATTGAATTTATTTTTTTTTATTTCCAGAATATTATTTCGATCGTGCTCAGATTTTGCTTTTATTCATTTAGTATCGATCTCAAGTCCTATACAAAATTTTTAGGTAATAGCTTCATTGCATGAACGAGCTCTCAAAAGCACCTTCTCAGGGCTATCTTAAATTTTTTGAATGCCCATTTTTCCGTATAGAATAAATGCTCAATTTCAATCTTGTTAGTTTTTGGTATAAATTATCATATTTGGAACTGCATGATATTAAGGATTAAGACTATGTGTTAAAACTGGAACTCAATTATCGATTGAAAAATTTCTAAAAAACTTTATAGCTTTTCACTCCCAGTCTCTGAAACAGAAATAATTAAAAAAATGTTGATGAAGTGCTCCTGCGAAAATCTTTACACTTATTTGTCAGGAGCAAGCCTTACAGTAAAACTGAAAAAGGAAATATATTAAAAGGATTATGTAACGTTTCGGTGTCTATATCAGACACCTTCATCAGACAAACTCGTAAAACCTTCAGAATTGTGTGTTTTTTCATTTGCAGTATAATTGACATTGAATAAAAGATACATCTCTAAAGAAAAAATTGAAAGAAAATACCGTAACGTCAATTAGACTGCAAATGAAAAAACACACAATTCTTAAGATTTTACAAATTTGTCTGAAGAAGGTGTTTGATATAGACACCGAAACGTTACATTATCCTTTTCATTTATTTCCTTTTTCAGTTTGACTGTTAGGAAACATTTTTTTTCAAAACCAATTTGCTCCTGATAAACAAGTGCAAAGATTTTCGCAGGAGCACTTCGTCTTAATTAAAAATTTTCAATTATTTCTGTTTCAGAGACTGAGAGTGAAAACCTATAAAGTTTTTTAGAAATGGAACTCAATTGTTCGTGTAAAAGTCTACTTTCTTACAAAGGTCAAGCTCTTAGAATCAAATGAAGTAAACTCGACCCGTAAACATTTTCCAGAGTTACGGAATTTACAATTCGTCATACCTAAATCGAAAATTACGTAATTCTCAACATATGGTGCACCAGGTTTATGGTCTGAAGTTATATGTGTTTAAAATAAATTATTCAACATCTTGAAAATACGGAACTATGATAGTAATTAAAGTGCGAATCAGCTGTTGGGCAGAAGCAAGCTGTTCCACATTATTTTGTCATGCGGTATTATTGCTATATTAAAGACTCACCTGCCATAAAACATCTCTTCGTGAGTCTTATTTTGAATAACTGGATTTAGTGTAATTCAGGAAAAAAGTAATCGAGACTATACTACTGATGAAAATTTCAAAAAGCATCATATAATTCGAGGAGTAAATTCAGTTCCTAGGTCCAGGAGCTGAAATGGCATTTTGCATGTCTACGTATTGAAAGCGTGCTTTCTCTGCTCTTCTTCAATGTTAATTTTTAAAACTTCGGAAGTCATGTGCTTCTTACAAATAAACTGTTCTATTTTTTTGATTTGTACCCATCAATCTTTTTTTAAAATACTGTTGTTGAACAGTGTTTGCTGATATCAATATTTGCTTATTTCATCATCATGGTCTTTACCAGGGCATATAAATCCGACAGCGAATCAACATGGAGTTTCTTCGACTTTTCAATTTATATACTATACTTTCCGAGTTACAGAGAGTTGAAATTTATTTCGTGGAATTTTCAGACTGAAAATCCGATCGGATAGAAATCTTATATCAACTGCTCAATAATGATACAAAGACTTGAGAGTAATTCCTGAAGATTTCCGAATCGAAAAAACTCTTTAGGGGAAAACCCGGAAAGATGCCCCAGTGGGATAGATTCCCCATTTTCAAAAGGCCTAACTTCGGAAACACATATAACAAAAATTAATTTTATAAGTAGGTGCTACAGTCACCCTGGCCCTTAGTTTTGTAAGGGTTATTTTAAAGTGAGGTCGGTTTTCGCTATTGTGTGCGATCATCTCCGCAGCGAAGTTTTAAAGTATTTGCCGCTGTATAACTTTTGAAGTTATTTTTTTATTACGTCAATACCGTGTTTCATTGAGTGTACATCTGAGTAAAAATGGTTACTGTTTTCCTCTTAATTTATTCATAAAATTCATGGGCATCTATCCCCATCGAAAAGGATAGTTGCCCTAATTTTTCGAGGTATAGGTGCCCCTTAGGGCATCTAAACTAAAACCTTATCTCCTCAGCTGATTTTCGATTCATTATGTTATTTTGATTTTAAACTTGATTCTTGATTATTTTTGTTGAAACTTAATATTTTATTAATTTATAATGAATGTGTGGAATAATGCTTTATGTTAATAAGAAAAATTCAACTTTTCGTTTAATATATGCTTTTGAGATTCAATTAAAAATGCACAATCGTTGTTAATTCGATCCATGTTGCGTAGATAAAGTTGCTGTTTTAGCCATGGAAAATCTCAATGTATTTACGAGTTTTGTATTGGGTTTTGTTTCAGAGAGTATGAAGGGCATCTATCCGAAATTAAATTAGATATTTAGGATGAAATACCACTATTTAAATCTATGGGAGATGATTACCCGTCTTCAGTAGGGTCCTGTAGCGGTCTTAGAAGAACAGAAGATTCGAAAATCATCACTTGGCATGCCAGACCTGGTTTAAAACACCCTCCTGGCCCAAGAGCATGAATCAAGTATTTTGTATCTGAATATTGAAGGTATTTATTCGAATAGTTTAAGTTTCAATTTTGTAAAAACGACGAGGCAGGGTTTTTTCTACTGAGGTTTTTCCCTGTGTTCTGGTATCATACGACAGAATAGTATGGTACCCCGTTTTGCACCAACCTCAGCTAGGGACTTTTTTATTTTATGTATTGTATTTTGTTAGCTCTCAATTCAAAAGAATATATATATAAAATATTTTCAATGTGAGGCAACTATCCATACTTGTAGGCATTTATCCCCGAAGAAATGGTTTTACGAAAATGAAATTTTTGGGAAATTTGGGCTTGCTATATCAGAGAAAAGTCTCAGTATTTCAAATCAAATAATGGGTCTGACTACATTCATAGAAATTACTCTTATAAAATCAATATTTTCAAAAATATGAGGCAATTTCAAAAAGTGGGGCATCTATCCGGGTTTTCTCCTATAAGTAACCTCTAACTTTCCGAAAGAATGAATTTTCTGAATTTTTGAATTCGGAAATGCTTCATTTTGTCACAAAATTTATGATAATAGTCGTTGATTAGCAATTTGCATCCAATCTCTGAAGAAAAAAAAGAAAGAAAATACCGTAAATAAAAACAAAAATGTATGAATTATTTCCTTAGAATTATTGCCGTCACCAGAATTTCAATTACAAATTTGCCACAATTTCATATTTACGTGACAATTCTCCTATGCCTTTTAATCATTCGTCCGGAGACTCCAACGTCCGATTAAGCGAGAAAATAATCAACATCAAGGAAAGAAAGCATATTTTCCTCATCAACTCTATATTATAAACTAAATGGTGTTCTTTAATTTGTGTCTTCTTCTTTGACAAATGAGAAAACTTATCAAAACGCGGTAGTATGAAATATCGAATCCTTTTCAAAAAAATTTAAGAAAAGCCCTGAGCAAGAGCTTTCGAGCGCTCGTTCGTTGGTGGAGCAATGAGACTATTCCAAATGAAAAATGTAGAATCCTAGCACAATCGGAATTATATTCTGGAAATTATTCAAAAAATGAAACATGTAAAGAATAAATAATTAAAAAAACTTAATTCTATGGTTCTGAGGATACGATACTTAAAATTTTGCATGAACATTCACTATAGGTATCAGTCATGATTGACAAAATAAATTTTACTTGAATCGGTTATCCTGTTATGGAAATATAGAGATCCTTTTTTTCAACATTTTAATTGAATTTTCTATGGTTCTATTGACACTATGGCCACATGAAAATTCAGCATAACAGTATTCATTCGCAAAAAAATTTATCTGAAAGGGATATCCTGTAAATATAAAGATTCTTCTTTTCAATATTCCAACTGAATTTTCTATGGCTCTGTTAACACAAAATCTACCTAAGTCTACCACTTGTAAAAAAACTCAACTGAACACACCCTGTGTGATTTCAACTTGACCATAATAATTACTCATCACCAAAAAATGTTGTTGACAATTCCAAACGGAAAACATTTATTCGCAAAATGTTTCATCATATGCCAAATGTTGAGAACGTGCTTTAGGTCAACGACATTTCGTGCGCTAAAAACTCTTCATCAGGATACGAGGTGTTCATGACAATTATCCCACAATGATTTTATAAGCAACCAAATTCGGTAGAGCTATCGTATAAATTATTTAATTAATTGACCACAGTTGAATAATTAATTTTGTGATTCAACAATAATTATGCAACACGTTTTGATTTTGTCGCTTTTGTTAGTTGTTGACCTCCCAAAACCATGCGGAAAGAGAAAATATAACTGATGTTTTTTTATATGAATTAAAAAAATTAAAATTAACGGTTTTTCTCGATTCATCAACGAGACATCCTTGAACATTTCCTTTGATATTAGCGAAGGAGATAACGATATACAGAAAAAAATTCTGCTATGTTGAAGATTTCCAACTTGATTTTGATTAGTTTGTTTGTTATTTCGGTGACGGGAAAAAAATTGACATTTTATCTCTCTTGACAGGTGTCTATAATCCGGAAAGAAAGTTTCAACTTTTTTCTCGAGGAAAAAAGTAATTTCGTGAAAATTTACATTTCTTTCACTATTAAACGGTCGTTTTTTTTGTCGTGCCCTCAAGCTAAAATCTAATACTTTTTTTCCTTGTATAATAAATAACTATTTTTGCTTCAAGTCAAATATTTTTCCCCACTTCACCCTTTTAGTCGATTTGTTATCTTGAACTTTGAAATAACAAAAACAACAGAAAGAGAAAGACCAGAATAAAGGTAAAGTACTATAAAAAACACCTTTATGTCTCATTTATGTCTTATCGTCTGAAATTAATCGAGAAAAACCTCGCGCAAAAAATATTTCAAATGCTTCACAAAAAATAGACAAACAAAGTGTAATATAAGCGTCATGACACAGTTAAGACTTTGATTTCTTTGACGGTGAGTAATTTAAGAAAACTACCTCTTACAGTTACTGTTCAGAAGAAAAAGTGAATTTCGATTTTTTGAAAACTTTATTTGTTCATCAATTTTCTTTCTCTGAGTTATCCCCCTCAGATATAATTTATTTATGCTACTTCGAATTCTCGAGACACTTCTGAAATGCGCTTTTCACTATGGCCAGACGAATGGAAACTGGAATACACTGACTACATTCCCAAAGAAAATACCGCGAAATTGTATACAGATGGTTCCAAAACATCTACAGGAGCTGGCGCTGAGATATACGGATTACGGACCAGGTACAAAGTGTGCACTGTACTAGGCTCCTGTATGACCATCTTTCAAGCAGAAATCTTAGCTATTGAAAGATGTCTAGATATGAATCTTGAAAGAAACTATCAGAAGTGCGATATAGCCATACACTCAGATAGTCAAGCTGCTATTAAAGCACTGAGTTCCTACGTCATCGACTCAAAGATGATCTGAGTGCCGGAACAAACTCAATGAGGTAGACAAGAAAAATTGGATCTTTGTAATCTGGGTTGCCGGTAATTCGGGAATGAAAGGAAACGAAAATGCCAATACACTTGCCAAAGAGGGCGCACGAATGTCACTCATTGGCCCAGAACCCTTCTGTGGTAAAGGTAAATGTACCTATAAGAAGGAGTTTCTGGAGAAGGAGAAAGCCGAGAGGGAAAAACTCTTGCGGAATCTCCCAGAGATGAATCATTCCACTAAGTTACTTTGGAACTCTGAAACAGCAAGATCCAAAAGATATCTGAATCTTGGTAAGAAACAAATACACCTCCTCAGTGGCTTTATTAGAGGACACTGTCGCCTCAGGAAGCACCTGTTGAGGATGGGATTATCGGAAACTGACGAGTGTAAGTTCTGTGGGGAGGAGGAAGAAACCCTCATTCACCTAGTCACGGAATGCTTTAGCATTACGAGCCTAAGAAAAGAATGCCTTGGGCGAGAAACTTGTAAGAGTGAGGAACTAGCCTCGTTGGATTTCATCATCTCTGGAACTGAAAGGCGAGCTGTGAAGGGTGTGGTCAGAACAGCACCGTAAGGGGGCACAATAGACCTTGAGGTCGCAGTGAATTGTAACTATAACTATTACCATTGTGGCAAAACGCTTGCCCTTCGTTGGTCTCTTTAGTATTGGGAATTGAAAAAGTCGCAAAAAGTCGAATGTAGAGAATAAGGTGGCTGAGGCATGATTACGATGTAGTTTTTGGTTGAAAAATCACGAAAAAGCATTGTGTGAGCTAGTGCATCATCGTGATTTTCGCTGACACACGTTTCATGTCCAAAACATTCAAGAAATTTCCATAAAAAGAGGATTGATAAGCCCACATCCTCTGCAACTTCCCTAATGATGATTCGAGTATTTTCCATAACAGTTTTTTTCACTGTCTTCATTTTCCTTTCGCTTTTAGACGCCCATCATCAACATTTTCTCGGTCTTCTGTAAAGCGAAACCGGAAAAAAATCCAAATTGGCTTATTTTTAATAACCTGCACCTTTTATTATTTTTTTTTACCTGATAACTGTTTATGATCGCATGTAGAAGTGTACATGTATGTTAAAGCAATTATATTTTTGTTTCAGATAGCCTGATAATGGCAATGAAGCTGAAATCGATCGATGAATTATTTTTTTTTCACACCTGGATGGAGAAATTCACCAAGTTCATTGTTTCATAATAGTTGCAACGTAACCATCGTGGGTTAACAATTAACACCTGACTTCAAATCATGGCTGAACAAACCCTAGTTTACACTGTGGATTGCCTACAGCGTCTTACACCATCATAAGAATGGATAATGCTATTGACACGAAGAGTTTATAAGTATTTGCTCTGGTCTATGAGTATATTTGCAGAAGATTGAAAAAGATAATTACCTGTGGCCTCAAAGACTTCGTTCGCCATCTGCGCTTCACTTGTAAATAACTGTATATTGTCATTATCGAAAAAAATGTTCGCTATTGTTCGAAATTTCATATTATTTTTGTTGTGGGTTATGATTACGTCTTTGATATTAGGGAACCAAAATAGAATAATGAATTTACAATAGAGGGAAAATATTTTGAATATAAATTAGTGTGGTCTATACAGGGTGTTTCATTGGGAAAGGAAAATACTTCACAGGTGCATAGGTGGCACCAAGACGGTTCTAGAGATACCCCATTTATTGGGTCTCACTGTCTTCGTAGCCGAGATACAGGGTGTTTTATGAATTTTGCCCGTTTCTTCCTGAGGCCGTACCAGACGAACCACCCGATATATTTTCTTCATATTTGGCAAATATGTTCCTAATTGAGAGCCCAAACATATCATGCAATAACCGCCTCGAAAATCCAGGTCCGGGTTAACAAAAAATTATGAATCGTTTGAATACTCGAAACAACACCCTGTACATCGGAATTTTGAAAATCTGTTTTAATATTCAAAAACACCTCTAAAAACTAAACTGAGACGTATACTTCAAATTTTCGCGCAGAAAGTTTTACTGTACAAATTTTCAGGGTAAAAGTGAAGTTTTTAGGAATTTGGATACCTGAAAGTGGTTTGAAGTGACTTTAACAATGAATTATCAACAATATTGAATCCATAATTATTTCAACATTACTCTGTGAAGCATTTTCACATTGGTTTTCTTTTTTATAGCTGTATTCTTGAAAATGCAGGTCTAGGTTAACGAAAATTATGAATCGTTTGAATCCTCGTAACAACACCCTGGACATCGGAATTTTGGAAATCGGTTTTAAATTTCGAAAATACCACTACAAACTGAACTGAGACGTACACCTCAAATTTTCGCGCAGATAGTTTCAATGCACAAATTTTCAACGTAAAAGTGAAGTTTTTAAGAACTTGGATACCTGAAAGGGGATTCAAGTGACTTTTAACAATGAATTATCAAAATATTGAAATCCATAATTATTATACGTTATAATGCAACTCACTTCTCAATAAATGAAAACTGATGTGGAAATGAATTACAAAGTAATGTTGAAATAATTATGGATATTCAATATTGTTGATAATTCATTGTTAAAAGTCACTTCAAACTACTTTCAGATATCTTAGTTCTTAAAAACTTCACTTTTACGTTGAAAATTTGTGCAATGAAACTATCTGCGCGAAAATTTGAAAAGTGTACGTCTCAGTTCAGTTTTTAGTAGTATTTTCGAATTTTAAAACAGATTTTCAAAATTCCGATGTACAGGGTGTTGTTTCGAGGATTCAAACGATTCATAATTTTCGTTAACCCGGACCTGGATTTTCAAGTATACGGCTATAAAAAGGAAAACCAATGTGGAAATGAATTACAAAGTAATGTTGAAATAATTATGGATTCAATATTGTTGATAATTCATTGTTAAAGTCACTTCAAATCACTTTCGGGTATCCAAGTTCCTAAAAACTTCATTTTTACCCTGAAAATTTGTACAGTAAAACTTTCTGCGCGAAAATTTGAAGTATACGTCTCAGTTTAGTTTTTAGTGGTGTTTTTGAATATTAAAACAGATTTTCAAAATTCCGATGTACAGGATGTTGTTTCGAGAAGAAACGGGCAAATTTCATAAAACACCCTGTATCTCGGCTACGAAGACAGTGAGACCCAATAAATGGGGTAAGTATCTCTAGAACCGTCTTGGTGCCACCTATGCACCTGTGAAGTATTTCCCTTTCCCAATGAAACACCCTGTATAAACAGTTAGCATATAAAAAGAAATGAAATAAAAAAATCCAAAAAAAGAATACCTATATCTAGTTGTTTTTAATAGAATTTGTTCAGCAGAGTTCGAAGCAAAATCTAGCAAAATTTCGTCGAAAAGAAAAACTAACAGATATAATATAAGAGAACTGTGTAATATCAGGAAATTCAATGAAAACCCAAAGAAACCCATAAAAAACTTTAGAAATGAACGAAAGCAGTTTCTTCAAATGACAAGTAGGTACCTACACCTACGTTGAAGTGACAAATTTATTTTATGAGTGAAATGTGACCATTTCTGAATATCAAGGGATGTCGTATTATCTCTGTGAAGAGTTTTCTTCAAATTTTGAAACAGAGCGAAAGAAACTCCAGGAGAAGGTTATATTTTAGAAGAAAACTTAGGATTGAATTCAAAAATACAATGTATACTCTGTAGGTTCTCGAACAATGTTTAGTACCACCAGTTTATGAATTTCATGTTATTGAAAACAGTATAACTTGTATTCAAAATAGGACATTTGTTCAGTCTTAACCATAATGTTCTTTTGTTTTCAAGTGTGATTGTTATGAGTATAATCGGCAAGTGAATGGTACGTACATGAAACTACAAGTAGTGACTTCAATTTGAAGAAGAATTAACATTTTCGTGATTTCATTGTTCTCTGTAAAATGTTGCAGAGATATGTAGTAGAATGCCCTGTGAATTTTGGACGCCACTAGAAAAATGAACTTAAATTATTAATATTAGTCAGGTTATACTATTAATAGATACTTGATATATCTGTTTACCTGGTATAATAACTGAGATCACGAAATTCAAATTTTTTAAAGGAAAAATATTTTTTTTACTGGTGGGATTTTCGGAAAATGTTCGATGTGGAAGTTTTTCTCAGATTTTGATGAAGTTTTTATTTATGTGCTCTTGTATCATACCCAGAAATGTATGATGCCCTGTTAACATTTTGAGTACTAGTACTGAAACCTAAAAACTTTAACTAGAAAATTGGCTCAACAGACAACAGTTTGAAAGTAAAACTCAACAAAAAATTCTTCTTCAGAGAAATGTGACATACTTCCTGTGAATAACCTTAATAAGGTCAGAAATAATAATGCTCCGTCCTACATCCATATTTGTGAATTTCCTATATATCTCTTGATGAATGAAACCAGAACTTACATATATGTATGTCCCAACGACATGCGAACATCGTTTTTGTACAATCCTCCGATTCTTAGGAAAATATTAATGAGACAAACTCACATCAGAAACCAGAATGTAATATTGCATACAAATCCTGATCATCCTTTTCTGGATTCCCCTCTTTCTGACCATCCTGTTCAGAACAAATACAACCATAACCATTTAAAATCGTTTTCCCAGTAACAATAAAAATACTCAGACTGGAGCGGCCTTTATAAATCAGTATTATTATGCACGAAAGCAGGATATAATCCATTTAAAGGTACAAAAAGTGATCACCTTTATAAGAGTATGATATTCGATTAGTTATGGCCATAATGAACCATTATCAATCATAAAAGCATTCATTACACTCATTACTACATGAAGGACAGCCTGTATGTCGGCAAATATAACTTCTTTTCTTTGTCAGTCTCATACAACTAGTTTATCTGGATTTTATAAAGATTATTCTTATTTGTTGCAGACTTTGTGGGGTGAGGGAGTTACATACCTTGATATATAGTGGCTTAGAATGTAGAAAGACTATGTTATGAAACTTATACATAAGATGGAATCGATTGAATGCCAGAAATAATAAGGAATATGAAGTTCATGGTACGAGAAATGTGTACTAGTCTCAAGGTAATCTTCAAGTGAAAATGAATTCCTCATTCGTGAATGACGTTTTTGTAACAAGAACAAGTAATGATTTAGTATTTGTGGTTTCTTCCATGAATTCATTTTCTGATAATGGGCTTTAAATTATGAATAGGTTTAAAGCAGCATGGTTAGAACCAGAAGTTGTTACTTATGGTTATAAGTTATTGTGTCCTTATAACTTTGATTGACTATAATATACAGGGTTAGTTTGTAAATAAGTGCGTCAAACTTCAAGTATAATAAAAACATTTTATGATAGCGCCTTTTTGACTTCATTTACACCTGAAATTAGAAATAAAGAAGTTGCATTAATTAAAGAGTTTCTATTAGATAATCAATACCCATCAAATTTTATCGAAAGAACAATTTCAAATTTGGAACGCAAAATGTCTAATCAAAATTCTAATGATGATCAGGTACAAATAGAAAAACGTCATTCCTTATATTTCTGGCCTATCAGAAAGAATAAGAAGAATTAGTTCTAAACTGAACATAAGAACTGTTTTCAAAATAAAAAATGATTTGAGATCCATTCTAACCAGAACGAAACCAATGAATGAGACACAAAAATCAAAAAATTGTGTTTACAATATTCCCTGTATGTGTGGAAAATCTTATACAGGAGAGACATCAAGACGTTCAGAGATAAGAAAACGGAAACATAAGAACAACATCAAAAATAGAGACATTACAAGATCATAAATCGCTGATCATGT
Source organism: Propylea japonica (assembly GCA_013421045.1). Taxonomy (NCBI): domain Eukaryota; kingdom Metazoa; phylum Arthropoda; class Insecta; order Coleoptera; family Coccinellidae; genus Propylea; species Propylea japonica. The sequence goes on from CM024241.1 coordinate 86,024,921, forward strand.
ATGCTCAAATAACGGAAATCATATGATGAACTGGAACAACACAAAGATACTAATGACGGTACGTAATAATTATAAAAGGAAAATTAAGGAACCCAGATGTATTTGTTAGATGAAGTAGATAATTTGGCCAATTGTTCTGTTGACCTAGATCGTATTTGGATTGATTTATTGAAAAAAGAAATGACATCAGGAAATTTCAAAATTAAATAAATCAATTCTTTATGTGTTAACAACTTCCAATGTCAATTAGACTGAAAATGAAAAACACACAATTCCGAAGTTTTTACAACTTTGACTGAAGAAGGTGTCTGATATAGATACCGAAACGTTACATTATCCTTTTCATTTATTTCCTTTCTTAGTTTTACTATTAGGCAACAATTTTTTCAAAACCAATTTGATCCTGACAAATAAGTGCAAAGATTTTTGCAGGAGCGCTTCATCTTAATTACATTTTTTTTAATTATTTCTGTTTCAGAGACAGGTAATGAAAACCTAAAAAATTTTTTAGAAATGCAGAATCTTCCTAGATTATATTTCAATCAATATTTGAGGGGGTGATTCTGCATAAAAAAATAATGACCCAACGCTATAACTTTCGTCCACATAAGCTTCGTGTTCGTGTATGTTGGACGAGGTGTTTTTCTATACAAAACTGATTGGAAAAAATGTTACGCCATTGAGATTTTTCAAAATAACATTCATTTTTGAATTCTTCGTTCATGACGAAAACTTCCTCCTCCTTTTTTTTGTAATGGTGTACCATTTTTATGCAAAAATAAAACGCGTATTGATGTCAGTACTTACATCTTATGGAGTGACGCTACTACCTATATGTATTAAAAGCCAGTCTGAAGTGAAGAAGTTCTATGACATATAGCTTTCTACCTTTTATTATGGCAAACAATCATTCTCGCCGTTAATTGAATCACAGTTCTCTACTCAAAAACTCATGTATGAGCTATTTTCCAATCTTTTATTATTCAACAGAAGGTATATCCTTACCCTAGAAATGAATTTAGAGTAATGACAAAATGTCGCTTTCATAGTGCCGTTCGGTTAAAGGTGAAATTAAGTCAGAATGAATCGCTGTAACGGGATGAAATGAAATCGAAACTAAGCATTTCAGGTGTACAAAACCGATAGCTGTAAAAAATAACGCTTTCGTACACGTTCCTAGGTCACTACTTACGATTTCGCTGGGTTCTCATCGTATCTCAATATCTGCAGCCGAATAACGTTTTGTTTTATTTCTAGTCGTGAGGTCTCATACAGGTGCCTTTCTGTCGATGATGTCGATGTGGATGGAGTTGCAGTGACCTGATCTTTTCATTCATTTTGCAAGAAGTATTTCTTTATGTTATGACGCAAAGACTTAAATCGATTGTTTCTAAAAAACTTTATAGTTTTTTACTACCAGTTTCTGAAACAATTTTACTATTAGGCAACAATTTTTTCAAGGCCAATTTGCTGCTGACAAATAAGTGCAAAGATTCTCGCAGGAACACTTAATCAAAAAAAATCTTAATTAAAATTTTTTCAATTATTTCTGTTTCAGAGACTGGGAGTGAACACCTATAAAATTTTTAGGAATGCAGAATCCTCCCAGAATATATTTCAATCGATATTTAAACCGATTAACTCATTTTTAAAGGTTTTAAAGGTATTCATTCCACTTTCAAAGTATTCAATCAAAATTGGAAGAAAACTACAAACCGTTTTTTCAAATTCAATCAATTCTTTCTTTTCCTGATTTATCTTGACTGATTCTCATTAAATTCAATTGGAATTATTTTTGCATTTTCTCGTTTCTGTTATAATATATCTAAAGTAATTTTCATCCAATTTTTAAGCAACTCATTTATTTATTCTTATGATGTGTATTTTACTTGACTAGTATACCTAGTCAATCTTCTTTTATTACATCAATTAAAGCAATTTTCATTGCAAAATATACAATGACAAGATCACCAGAAATATTTTATGTGTTAACTCGACTTTTGCCACACTTATGTTAAAATCTTCAGAAAATATGTTCAGTAGTCGTGAATTAAATATAGTATGCTACTCGACTATAAATGGCTGTTATTCACTAGGTGATTTGTTCATATTTTTGTTTGGATTGAAGAAGACCATAAAAAAGTTTATTGGTTTTGGATTATGTTTCTGTATAGACAATGCAAAGAAAACTATTCTCGATTTTGGAAAACCCTATAAAGGCAAGGTAACTTACTGAATGCATTTCAAATGGCAATCGCGAGAAATTATAACGAACTCTGCAGGTTTTCTGTCATTTTGTAGTTTCGGATATTTATGCTATCTTTGTATCGAACAAAAAATAAGGAGACGTTAACAATTATTTCATATAGTACACCTAGCTGTCCAAACTCAATTGAATATTGCTCAAAATTGTTCTTCAACAGGATATATCTTGCTTATGCTTCGAAAACTGGGTTTCAGTTCTAAGGTAAAAATGATTCTCCCGATGTGATATAAGAGCCATATTCGATTGAACCTTTTATAAGGGCACACCCTGTATATTCATGGGAAATACTGAATCTGACAACTAATGTCCAAGAACAAGACGAACAAAGTAACGACTTGTTATCACAGCGTGTCATCTGGATTTCCCATCGAATTATTGAAAGGAATGATTCGTACAAATTTGGACTGTCATGAGAAATCCTTTTTTTAATAAGTGAATAATGGGTGGTTTTCAGATGGCGGAGTGTTATCACAAGTTAGTTTTATACCAACGTAAAACAAACATATCCATATGTGGTACTCTTGATTGAATATCAAGATTGACAGAACAAATGAGGGAGCTACTAGAATATTAATGAAATCATCATTCATCAATTCTTTGGAACAGTGGAATATTTTGGTTTTATTGACTACCTGACAATTCCACTGCCATAAATGAA
>CM024241.1:86027944-86079213 GCA_013421045.1 Propylea japonica
AATCCACAGTCGAAGAAATTATCACTCCACTGACTTTCATTGTCAATAGTACAATAAAATCCGGTATTTTCCCAGATTGTCTGAAGCTGGCATTGGGTCAAACCCATTTATAAGAAGGGGACAAAACTGAAGTTGAAAATACAACAACCAATCTCATTGCTACCGAGCTTTTCTAAGGTCCTGGAGGCGGTGATTGCAAGGAGACTGACTAGCTTTCTGAAGAAATAATGTCCAATTCCCAACACGGTTTTACACAAGGCAAATCAACAAAAACAGCTATAAACAGTTTCCTTCATAATATATACCAAGCTCTCGAGATAGCAATTACACTACTGGTACACTACTGGTCTGTTCCTGGATTTATCTAAAGCTTCGACTCTCTCTCCCATGAATTCATCTTAAACAAACTAGAGGCTTATGGAATAAGAGGACCGGGATTGAATTGGTTTCGATCTTACCTGACAAAACAGGCAACAAAGGACTACACTAACAAAGACGGCAAACCGAAATGTCTGATATAATAAATGTAACACTTGGAATACCACAAGGTAGCATTTTAGGTCCGATACTCATTATTCTGTTTATTTATGACTTTGATGAATAAAAGAGGATATTGAAAATGTTGAGGTTGTCACAGTATGCAGACGACACTAACATTACCATTGAAGCCAAGTCTTTTCTGGATGCTGCTGCAAAATCTGATTTGGTCATAGATCAAGCATGTCTTTGGTTCAGAACTAATGGATTGTTGTTGAACAAGGATAAAACAGTGGCCGTCTTGTTCAAATCGAAGTACTCTCCAGTTTTATTACACCAGAACTATCAACTTAGAGTCAACCCCATAAATTGTGTCCATCTATGAAGTTTCTTTCTTGGAATTCACTTAGACGATACCTTAAGTTGGTCTAAACATATAGACGAATTATGCCGATCATAACCTCTGTTTGCTTCTCCATGGAGTGTTATCAAGGTACTTGGATTTTTCGGAGTTTTTTTGAATCAAAATTCGTTATGGCATTGTGTTTTTATGGAACATCAAGGAGGCTCAGTGACATCATGATACTACAGAAGCGAGAGCATACACTAAAACGGACCAAATTTTCGAACCCGAAGCTGATATGTTACAGTACGCCCAGACTACATTGAAAGAAGCGGATATTGACAGACAGAATCTGTTTACATTTTCGTCAGATCAGATGTCAGATAGGCATTTGGAGACACGGGTTTTCGCTTATTTTACAGTTATGTGTAGCTTGAAATTATGGGATTTTCAATTAAAACTCAAGTAAGAGGAGATTGTTGTACCCATTTGTCGTAGTTCGAACTATATCGCTTTCGATTATGGTATGAATATATTGAAAATGGGCAAAGATGACTTTTGGAAGGTAACTTTATCCCTAATATCAATTATTGATTATTTTTTCAAGTGTTGATTTCATTTCAGATTTCATCTCTTTATTGTCCAGTATTCCAGGAAAAATGTGCAATCAATACAAATTTAAAATAATGGAATGATGTACTTTGGAACTTGCTTGAGCTATCAAATTGGTTCGAAAAAATGTATACTTTTATTCCAATTGCCAATAAAGAGTGTGAGAAATCCATGTATCAAGACAAAACTTAATTGAGGACCTACATCTACATGATTCACAAATAGAAAAATAGTTCGATGAGGGCTGAAGAACTTGGTGTATGTATGGTCATTCGACTCGGTCAATAGTTTTCATCATTCAATTTGGTGAGAATTAATTTGTGTTATTATAAGAAGCCGTTAAGCATTTGATATGTCAGTTTTTTTTCAGTATGTGTAAAAGAATAATATAGTGGAAATTGAATTAACTTGATTTTTACTTTGTCCAGAATAAAGAGTAGGTACCTACTTAACTTGTGATATCTAATCATGTGCTGATCTTACAAGATATAAATAATAAGTTGTGACGATGGATTTGTTTCTAGTTTATTTTTTTCACTGAATTGGGTATAATGTCAGCACTTAGGTTGTGTCTTTAGATGACTGGAGAGTGTGAATGTGAATAAAGCACCTTAAGTTTTATTTTCATAGTGAACGATTGCAGATTACATTGAAAGTGTTACTGCCTCAGAGGAAGAAGTAAACTTTTGTGTGTTTACTTCTTCCTCTGAGGTTACTGCATACAATTTCTATGGGGCGTATAATTGAAATGAATGAACGAGAAAAACTGATGTATGAAAACGAAAAACTTTTGAACAAACTATCTAATATTTATTTAAAAGAAAGAACAGTATCACTTTCTTGTCCTTTATTGCACTCTCACAACTGAACAGGAATATTCGGAATCAATTGTTCTATTGATTTTGGCCTGGGATCTTAACGAACAGTAGGTACCAGATATTTTGTATTCTTTCTTTTCGGAATCACTTATCACTTTCTTGTCCTTTATGTGCACTCTCACAACTGAACAGGAATATTCGGAATCAATTGTTCATATTGATTTTGGCCTGGGATCTTAATGAACAGGTACCAGATATTTTGATATTCTCTTTCGAAAGTGGATCGAAGTCAATAACAATATTTTCATTTTAACCCACAACAAATAAGTTGAGCATGATTGTCTCAGAAAAGTGTAAATTCTATAAATCTGATTTAGAGTCTGCGTTCACATGGAACTTGGTACTAACCATGCTTTGATTAATCAAAGTTGATTTTTATAAAATTCAATTTCAAACATAATTTTTTTCATGGTTTAATCTTCAGTGTCCTCAATTGTTGAAAATATTAATGTTGGCAAGTACAATGTGTTTACGATCAAAGGTATGCTGAAGGACTTCACTGAATCAAATAGAAAATAAAACATGGTACACTGATGTAGGACAAAACTAGTACTTATTATTGGAATCAGTATAAAGCAGGATGAAATATAATCAAAATTCATGGCAATGATATTTTTCTGTTATAATAAGTAGTTCTGTAGCAGAGCAACTTTGCTTCATCTACCTTTTATAACAAACTGAAAAATGCAAGTTAAAATTAAAACAGTTTTAATAATAGATGCTGAATTAAGTCTTCGTTATGAAGACATATAAAACTATCAATTGATTCGTGTGCATGTTTGTTTCTTTTGACAGTCATTACTCAGTTTCTTTCTTGATGGCACATTTTCCCTGGTTTTCTGGATAAGATTAACCCGAATAATATCAGTACTCGAAGAGATTCTCAATAATGCAAATTAGGGATAAAGTTACCTTTAAGTAGCAAAGAAACCATTGCCCATTTTCATATCATCATCGAGAATGAAATAATTCCATCTAACGCAAATGCGTAAAATAATCTCCTCTTACTTGAGTTTTATTTGAGAATCCCATAATTTCAAGCTCTAAATAACGTTTAAAATAAGTGAAAACCGAAATGTTTTCAATTCAAATGTCAAGTTGACATCTGACGCTGACGAAATGTAAACAGATGATGATCTCAGTGCAGCACGACCTAGCCGATTCACGAATATACCCGAATCATCGATCGTGTCCGAAATTTGGTCGTCGTTTTAGGTGTATGCTAGAGAGCGAGTACTAAGGCTCATGCTCAAGTTAAAGACAGATAAATCATGTAGAGGCAAGTTTAGGGAAAATCGAATTTTAACAGTACCAGCTATCCATATTCAGGAGTGTCTCTTAGACCTTCATAAAGACAGAGAGCACTTCATCAGTTCTCAACCTAGAAACTATAATACAAGAGGAATGGAGATATTCTATCCAAAACACCATCTAGCTTCTACAGAAAAACGCACAGAATATTGCAGTATAAAATACTTCAATAGATTGCCCTAACACTTAGAGAGAACTAAATTTTAGTAGATTCAAGAAGAATCTATTTTCTTCTATACTAGAATTGGACCATATTCGATTGACGAATTCATGAAACATCTAACTTTTTTTTGACAATGTTTCGCTTCATTGATGTTTTTACTTTGTGAAATTTCATGACTTTGAAATAAAGGGTATTATTATTATTATTATTAATATCAAGCAACATGTTATTTGGCAACAGGTGGTACTTATGCATTTTCCTAATTTTTAATTATTTCGGCTTAAACACATCTCTCGCGACAAATTATAATTTCTAAGCTTTCGATTTAAAACATTGGTAGTGTTGTATCATTTTGAAAAGTGCAGGAATGGACAAGTTTTTACGATTATTTGTCAATTCAGTCTGATATAATTTTTTTTCACATCAGTCAGTCAAACTAAAGTTAACGTTTTAACTTTCGTCATAAAATACAACAAGTTAGACATTTTTTAAGGATTTGTTCTAGTTCTCGGTGAAGTTATTACTTCATTGTTTAAAACAACTATTCAGGGTAGCCTAGGTAAAAAAAAACATGAGTTTGAAAACCGAAAATTGGAGATTTTTAAAAAATACACAAAAGTGGTGATATCTCGAAAACCAGTGGACTTTTACTGAGGTCATGTTGATGCTATCTGAAAGACCTAATGCCAATCTATCTCCAGTGTCACTTTCGCGTGGTATTTTTGGGATACCCTGTATAAGCAAATGTGGAAATCCTCAGTTCATCGCAAAAATCAAGAATGAGTTATTCAGGAATCTTGGCCTGTACCGGGTGGGGCGAATTGATTATACCTGACCTACAACTTCTGAACCCCAAGAAAGAGAAAATAGAGGAAATGGCATATTTCGGTGTTTTTTCTCGAGACTATCTCTGCGTTCCTCTATCCTTCAGAATGAGACCAAAGGCTCTCGTATATATTTAGACGAATCAGATATCGATAGTTCTATGCATAGTCATAATATGTAATTATATACTCCTTAAATTATTATTTTATTATTCATCTTTCCGATTTCCGTACAAATTTTTCCGATCGTTTAGCTATAACGGGATCGCCTTGAAAACTGTATGTCTGCATGTGTTGAATCATATCAGAATTTCAATCTTCTGTGGGTTAATAACCTTCGATGAAACCTGTAATTCACATACGGAAGATGTTGCATTCAGGAAAAAGTCGTAAGTCGTGGCGGTTTTTTTTACATGTAATTAATAATGTGGAAAATTCCCAGTTGTTTCTCAGAATATCTTGAATTACTTCCAAAAAGACCAGCACTATAAAATGAACCAAGTACGATGTAATAAAAGATTTTTTACAAGTTCAATCAGTTTATTGTAGGAGGTAGGTCCGTGGCATGGGCGAATCATAGCTATAAAAATTTCGAAAAAACACAAAACAATTCGAGTTCGGAATGATTTTATACGGTGAAATAACCTGAAATACTTTCGCGCTTCTTCCTAAGGAGATAGCATGATGTTGTTTTGCCCAAATGTATGTAACTTTCGGATTTTTTGCAAGGACTGATCTAAAATGCCAATTTCAGAAATTTGTTTCTAATATTTTTATATGAGAATCTACTCGTGTCAGGAGCGTATCCAGAGAGCGAGTCTGGGAGGGTAGTTTAAGCGAGTGACCGGACTGATCTTGAGTGAAAAGTAGGGGGGAAGTTGATTGATCGAATCTCATTCATAAAAATTTTTTCTGAGGCGGTATTTACCCCCAGTACCCCTCCCGTAAATACGCCCATGACTCGTGTCCAAATTTCATATTTCGATGCTCAATAATGAGATGAAGACTTGTGAAAATTTTGGCAGGAGCTCTTGAATGAAAAATTCGAAAACTACAACTTTGGGGCACTAAAAATTGAAAAATTTCATTCTAATGGGTCAAAATGGTTTTATTTCTCAAATATTTTCAAAACTGGTGACAAGATCGTGTTGAACTTCATATTTATTGCTTAATAATGATACAACGACTTGTGCAGCATTTGTAGACTTTCTAGAAATGAGAATTGAACAAAACAACTTTTTTTCGAAAATTCTATAATTCGAAAAATGAAATCTTGAAGAAAGCATATTCGGGTTGTTTCATTCGAGAGTGCCACATTTCATCACATAGATACTTAGTTCGTTATTACCATGAAAAATATTCAATTTAGTTCATTATATTTGCAGTTTTATTTCTGCAACAGGTTTAATTATTTATTCTCATGGTCAATCATATAGTCAGTGTAATGTTTTCTAGTTTGACTTGAACGTATCTCAAACTCTTTTCTTCTCTTCTATAGAAAATTGGATTCTCCTCATTTTCACTATTTTTCTTAGACCCCCCTGTGCTATCTTTTTTTTCACCTTGTTTATCATTGATGTAATACTATAATAAAATTTATAGTTGTAACGCCGGTGAAGTGTAAAAATTATGTAGCAAATGCAGATAGATAAAAGATATAATTGATGAATACTGATGAGGAAACAATGTTAATTTTTGTGAGAATCTCTTGATATATACTTAGAAATAATGGCGAAAAGGTGTTTTTATAATTTCGAAGGTCTCTGTCAATAAAAAATTATCACGTTTTAACAGCCAAATTCGCTGTTGCTAAGCTAGGAACCACTTTTTCGCATCGAATTAATTTGGCAAAAACCCGTTCTAATAAAGATGCCACGAGGAACAGATTTCGAGCGAAATTTATGGGTTAAGTTCTGCATCAAATTTTTTTATATCGATGATATCCATCTTCCTTTTACTGCCTGTTGTATTATGGTAATCTTTGTTTCAAATCAGTAAAAAAATTCATATAGCTTTTCAATTTGATTATAATTTCTTCAGCTTGATCAGAAGGTCTCAAGCTGTAAATTGATATCAGTACCTATAATTTTCATCTTATGTCATTTTGACATAAGTTTGTCACACGTTTTTTATAATTATTCCGAAATTGAATTCGATATTTAGGATGAAATACCACTATTTAAATCTATGGGAGATGATTACCTTCAGTAGGGTCCTGTAGCGGTCTTAGAAGAACGGAAGATTCGAAAATCATCACTTGGAACGCCAGACCTGGTTTAAAAACGCCCTCCTGGCCCAAGAGCATCATTAAGTGTTTTGTGTCTAAATATTGAAGGTATTTATTCGAATAGTTTTAAGTTTCAATTTTGTAAAAACGGCGAGGCAGGGTTTTTTCTACTGAGGTTTTTCCCTGTGCTCTGGTATCATACGACAGAATAGTATGGTACCCCGTTTTGCACCAACCTCAGCTAGGGACTTTTTTGTTTCATGAATTGTATTTTGTTAGCTCACAATTCAAAAGAATATATATAATAGGAAAGAACAAATCCTAGAAGTGGCTTGCCTTATCAATGAACTACAGATGATATTCAGGTATATTGTAAAAATGTATAGTAGCATTAGTAACGTAAGAAAAGATGGTATTCTTCTGAAACAAGCACTCCGAAGAAGAATAAAACATTCAATGTATTTAAAATTTTCTTTCAATATTTTCAACAAAGCTATAAAGAAGAAAATGAAGAATCTGTAGCAATTTGAACATTGAGGAAATCAGTAAGAAATTGGAGATTCACCGTCAAAAATACTTAACTGAAAATCACACGAAAATAATTTTGTTAGTATATTAGTTCGAGAAAAAATATTAACTTTCAGATAATTCTTCACGATAAAGCATGCTTTTACAATATTAGCAGAGAAGGATGTGATTGGCGCACTTTACTTTTGTACGTACGATAATATGGGTCAACAATAAAAACCTCGGCAAAAAAATATGTGCAGAGACATCGGGTTTATTGACATATTTATAATGAGGGGATCATTAATTCCTTAGATATACATTGACCAAATATCACATTTCAAAACAGTAGGAAGCTGTTCATAATATATTATGCATTGAATTATTTCGAAGCTGATTCATCTCAAGAAAGAACACGGCATTATTTGAATACCTACTCTAAAAACCAAATGCTATATTGTTTCCTCATCCTAATCATTTTCACATCTGGCACTATTGAAATACATAATTCAATTTGAATACATAACTATTGAAATGACCATGACCTGACCTTAGTTGATTCAAATTATAAAATTTTTCCTGGAAATTTTGAAACCAGGAACTTTTTCTGTAAGATCCCAAATCAGACCTTCAATTAAAAACATCGCATAAATTTCATTCTGATCATTTAATTTCCTTGTTAGTTTTAGCGTAATAAATCAAATCATTAAACCATAAAGGAAGGATTCATGAGACTCCAACCTAGCAATACTAAAATCTGTAAAATTGTATGTAAATTCTGTTAGGAAGGAAAGTCATCTTAAGACTTGATAATTGCAGCCTTCCTGTGAATACATTACGGTAAAATATATGTGGAAGGACGTGAGACCAATATGAAGGTGTTAGTTTGTCAAATAGTTCCTATAGCAACATTAGACATCATTGACATAATTAATATAACGGTTGAGCCAGATCGAAGAACTATAAATAGTCATCAGAAGAAAAAACCGGAGCAAAATTTTCACTTCGAATCCAAATTGTTGTAGCACATTTTTCGAGATATTTGATGTTTTGTGAAAATCTTGAATTTTTTGTCTCAAAATAACTTTTACTTATGCCTTTGGAACAGTTGAATACTGGTCGAACCAGTTTGTTGAATGGTAGTTTTAATTTCTGCGCATAAAATCATACAAAATATCATACTGGGATTCTAAGAAAAATGATATATTTCGGGAAAAGTACTCAGACTATGTCAATTTCAGTATGTTTTGGTTTGAAAAAGTACAGAATCTCTTTTGCATATTACTTCAAAAATTTGACTATTCGGTGAGGATTTTGAAAAGTTGAAATACAAGTGATAACTCTTTTTGAAGAAGGGATATTGAAATGTTAATCGAAAAAGGGTCATTTCTGTGAAAATCTCATTTTATCACTTTTCACACATCTTTCATTTGGGATATTCTGCTATGAATTTCAACAAAATTTTGTCGAAAATGTTGTAAGCCCTTTAAATTTCTTCATAAGTAAAATAATTCACAAATTGTTGTCATGTGCGCATAGGATTCAAGTCTATTGATAAGTGATTTTATAAAAACGAAAATACATAATATTTTTTCCACGAGGAAGATAATTCACAGGGAAAATATTTCAAGAAGCCGTGTAATTTTGATAGATCTTTTGGAAAAAATAGGTCACTTTTTGGATGCATCGATATCACATATAACAATATTCTCTAGTCAGTTTTGAAGGCTTATCTGAGCTGAATGAAACGAGTTTCTAATATTGTCTCGTTTAGATACTCAGAAGTCGTGTAATAAATAATATGCCTCATGCAAAATTTTGTGGCCAAGGTGTGAACTAAACCAAAGAAAATTCAATTGGAATATTGAAAAGAAGAAACTTTATATTTCCATAACAAGATATCACATTAGAGTGAAATTTATTTTGTGTATGAAGATTGATATACTGAATGTTCATGAAAAATTTTAAGAGGTTCGCATCATCAGAACCACATAATTAAAAATTTTTTGATTGTCAAGTTTTTACGTATTTCAGTTTTTGAATAATTTCCAGAATATTATTCCGATCGTACTTAGATTTTGCATTTATATATCCAGTATCAATCTCAATTCCTATACAAAGTTTTTAGGTGATATTCACATTGCCTCAGGGTGCTCAGGGCTTTTTAAAATTTTCAATCAGTTAACACGCTCAGACAAAACGTTGGTAGCTAATTTTGGTGCATGGAAATGTACTCGAATGGATCGTATTAATTTTTTTCGGACGTGATTTTATATCCAATAATGCTTGAATATCAATTAAGTAGATCGATCATTTCCATGCCCATTATTTTTTGCTATCCTTCAAGTCTGCATTATCCGTCCCAATAACTATATTTTGGGAGGAAAATTACTGGTGACCGTTACCTTGAAGCTCCAGTGCGAATATTTCTGAGTCGTCTGCTTTGTTCTTTGGAGAGTTCTTACTTAATTCGATTGGCCGCCAAAAATAATGCGGTGCGATCCTAATAAATAATTCACGATTATCTGTTGCTATTGTTCGAAAATTAACCTTTTGAAATGAATGACTTGATACCGTTGACATCAACTCAGTTCCGATGAAATCAATTGTCTCAAAACTCATCCAATAGCTAAAACTGAATGTCCACCACGGTTATCAATAATTACTTTTTACCTACCTGTCAGTTTGTAATTGATATTTGTGGACTTGTGTTTACAAATGCTTTGCTTTTATCTTTATACGTTACACTTTTTGTTGTGTGTTGTTAAAGTTTTCAGTTAGAATTTTAATTCCTGGTTTTTATTATTTGAATACTGTAGCCAAGTGCTGAATAAATAAAAATCAACAAGTACGATATTTTGCGGTATATGTACAAACTCTCAAATTTCTTAAAAATTTGATAGGTTTTCACTCCCAGTCTCTGAAACAGAAATAATTAAAAAAAATTTAAGATTGCAAATGAAAAATCACACAATTCTGAAGATTTTACGAGTTTGTCTGAAGAAGGTGTCTGATATAGACACCGAAACGTTACATTATCCTTTTAATTTATTTTCTTTTTCAGTTTTACTGTTAGGTAACAATTTTTTCAAGACCAATTTCCTCCTGACAAATAAGTGCAAAGATTCTCGCAAGAGCACTTCACCTTGATTAAAAATTTTTTAATTATTTCTGTTTCAGAGACTGAAAACCTATAAAATTTTTAAGAAATGCAGAATCCTCCCAGAATATATTTCAAAACTCTCAAATACTTTCAAAATATATTCAGCGGTGTTTCGCAAACTTTCGTCTGCTTCATGAGGCCTAAAAATATCATACAATTGAATGGTAACTTATAAAACGATTATAGTAATAAATAAATAAAATACCTTTATAAATTAGAGATGTATACGATGCCGTTTTAATTGAACATTTTTATCTCTTATTTATAGAGCTATTTTATTTATTTTTTACTGTGAACTAGTTTATTAAATAACTATTAATATTTCAGAATTGCCTACTGCTATTGAATTTAAATAGGATATAACCTAAACTCATTCAAAGTGCTCTGTAAAAATTGAAAAGAGATGCGTCTTAGTGGATTTTCATCCTTTTCTCTTAACAGGGTAGTTTTTTTGTAAAATAAATAGCACAAATGAAAATCCCAGGTAGATTTTGCTAAAGTTCATCTCCTGGTCCAATTCAATTATCTTTAACCGTTTTCAAGAAATACACATTTAAACATTGAAAAACATAACATGACAAGTTCACGTAAGATTTTTTTAGTTACATAAATTGATAATATTAATATTTCAAAAAAATGGACAATGACGTGACTCAACTAAATAATTAAAGAAGGTGATTGAAAAAAGAGGTGAAAACCCAATGAGATACCCCTAAATTCTGGGCCCCTGATTTGAAATCGTTAATATTTTCTCAATATTCACAGAGTACTTTGAAAGAGTTCAGTGTATACTAAATCAAAATTCAATAATAGCAATAATCAATTCTGAAAAATTGAATGAATACATTTCTCTCGAATTTTCACATCCAGTCTCTCGGTAACAAAACCGTTTCGGACCCACGTTTAAATGATTTTTTCTTCTTAACACACTGTGTTCATGAAAATGAAAACCCACCGACTCCATGCAGCTTAAAAACAAATAACAATTGAACAATTAAGATGATGCTAAGGTTGAATATAATGAAGTTGCGAAAAAGGTGTGGTTGGAATTTCACATTTCATATTATGTGGGCATAAATTCTGCACGCAACATGCAGTAGGATGTTCTAGAAACTTCGCAGAAATTCTGATAAGCAGTTTGTTTTCATCCAACATTGCGTTAATATACAAGTGTCTCAAAAGAAATTTTATATTCGATGAAAACCGTGATAAGAGTAACGAGAAAGTATTCATTAATTATTCAAGTACACAATATAGCCATTATGTGTGGGTATTTCTCTTCAAATGCGCCATGAATGTCTGGTTTATTTGCGTTAACTTCAGATGGCCGATTCATGTCTTACGATGATCAATTCGCCTGAAAAAATTCCATGAATTCGTGGCAGATACGTTTTGGACATGTGTGACGTTGCAGCGTCCTGCTGGAACCATATTCTTGGTTATAGACAGTAAAGTTTTGCAGTTCAGCACCCAGAAGTCGTCTTTTATCAATTTCTATTCAAAGTGAATGACACAGCAACAATTATTTTCAATATTTCAGGAATATTCGACAAAAATTTAGAATTTCTTTCCATAATGAAGGAAAACTACACCTACCTGAACAGGTTCCGAAAAAATCAAGGAATTTATTGACTTACTCATTTATGGGTTCACTTATAGCTCGAAATTAATTTTATTATGCGCAGTAATTAAGACGATGGACAATTTTTTTGGAGTTCATCTTCATTAGTTATTGAAGCAATAACACTACAATTAAGTTTACGATTGACGAAAAGCTCTTAATTTGATTTTACGATCTGTTGACGTGACATTCTTGATGATGGAAAATTTATCGAAATATTATTTCGGGAAATTTTCATCATTTTTCATTCGTAAGCGCTAAACTAACTTTTAGAAAAGCAATTTTAGTCACCCTTCGAAAATGTCATTTTTGACATTTCTCAGAAAACAATCACCGATGATTCGCTTTTCCCTTGCCCCTATTTCTGAAATTGAAAATATTTTAGAATATCCTCCTATAAAATTATGAGCTGAATAATATACAAAAAAAATAAATTAACATAGACAAATATAAATAGATGTAGTGGTCAGTATATCCGACGAGGAGCAAAAAATATACAATAAATATTCATTTATGTCGAAAAACAGGTCCCATTTATTCAGAACTTAATTGAATTCATTATTTACATGTCTGGGTAGATTTTCAAGAAAAATACCGGAAAAAATAAAACATTATGCCGGTTTTGTGGAATTAAAATTCCAAATCTAACATATTCGCAAAAATCTAAAATAATAATGAGCCATTTCAAAGGACCTTCATCATTTGACTTGATTTTTATAGTGAGGGTTTTCTTTATCTCTCAGATGTGCTAGAAACTTATTTCAATAAAATTTCGGCCCCTCAAGGTCCAGATTACCTGGATATTTATTTACCTATATTCTTGTTTTATGTAATTCCTCTCCTGAATCTTTATATTTTTTAGTTGTTATAATCCTTTTGATCGTTTAATGTGTTCAGGCTTTATTATATACCTAACTAATAAAGATTTTCATGAATTTATCGATTTTATTACAATCCAAAATATTTATGACCTCTGACAGACGCTGCGCATTTTTTGAGTTTTCAAACAAATAAAATAATGGGCAAAATATTTAATTATCCAATCATGTGATGATGATAAAGAGAGATGTTATTTTATGTTTTGCATCAAATCATTGGTTTGGCATAAAAATATTTTCAATGATTTATTTAACAGAAATATGAGCAATATCCGTGTTTTGTCTGAATGTAAACAAAAATTCACTGATGAAATAAATGAATGATAAGAAATTAGTGCAGCAAATATAACACTTTTATATGACATGTTTGGTAGAGTGTTGTTATGAAATTGAAGATCCTGGATAGGTATTTATAATCCTAGATCAATCATGAGAACTTTTTCAAATTTTCTTGAAGTGACCTATGTAATATGAATTCAAGTTATCTTAATTTGACCTTGAATGATGTGTGCATAACCATGCTCCAATATGGAGACAAAATAATGAAGGAATTCAAGCCCATTATCGCTTCAAAATTTTTTGCACTAATTGATAACATTGGAAATGGATCAAATGATGAGATATAAAGCATTTTCCGACATAATTTTGTTGTTAATCAAATTATTTTGGATATACCGGACTGCGTTTTACCGTGTTTCTGTAAAAAAATTAAACATTTTAACGTAGCTTTACTACTGTAATGTGTTGAAGCAACGACGAATACGAATTAAGATGTTTTATTAAAAAAAAACACGGCACTCTATACAAAACAAAGGGCGGAAAGATTTTTAGTCACAAATTGAACGAAGAATTCAAAAATAATGGCTATTTCTAGAAAACTTTTAAGGTTTTCACTCCTAGTCTCTGAAATAAAAATAATTAAAAATATTTTTTAATTAAGATGAAATGCTCCTTAAATTTTTGCACTATGTAATATGTCAGGAGCAAATTGGTTTTTAAAAAATTGTTCCCTATCAGTAAAACTAGAAAAGGAAATAAATGAAGAGGATAATGTAACATTTCGGTGTCTATATCAGACCCCTTCTTCAGACAAACTTGTAAAATTTTTGGAATTGTGTATTTTTTCGTTAGCATTCTAATTGACATTGAAGAAGGAGTCTGATATAGACAACGAAACGTTACATTATCCTTTTCATTTATTCCCTTTTTTTAGTTTTACTGTTAGGCAACAATTTTTTCAAAACCAATTTGATCCTAACAAATTAGTGCAAAGATTTAAGCAGCAGCATTTCATCTCAATTAAACATTTTTTAATTATTTCTGTTTCAGATACTGGGAGTGAAAAATGTTTTCTAGAAATGCAAAATCCTCCCAGATTATATTTCAGTCGATATCCAAAATGACTGCTACTTGGAAATATCCAGTGTTGTACCATTTTTTTAGTCAGTTATCATCATAAAACTGTATTCTCCATAAATTATATTCGAATTTCAGGAAGATTAGATCTTCGAAAATCAGAATCTTTTTTGTACAGGATTCCCAACGAATCCATCACACTATAACTGTGAATTTTATGATATATTATATCAAAATTCAGAAAGATATGGTTGAATTTGATCTTCAGAGATCACAATCTTGATCATAATATTCTGAACAGGACCTTCAACTTCATCGTCATCTATATACATCGTGATAAACTACATATTCCGTCAATCATATCAAAATTCAAAAAGGTTAAGAGGCAACCCCATGCAAAAATTCTTTAGAACGACTATATCATGACCAACTGATTACGCAAATAATGATATCATTGCTATTATTCTGTAATCGAATACCGAACTATTTTGTGATAACATAATAACCTTGACTCAGATAGTAGTAAGAAAGAAATGAGAAGATACAGTTGGCCTAGTTGTTTTGCTTCGAAGTTCAGTGTGAACAAGTAATGGGGAAGAAAAATTATGTTCGATATTGAGTGACCTTTAAATGAAAGTTTCATAAAGTTTGCAAGAAAGAAATTGAGATAAGGATTAACTCTATCCGTTAAAAATCATTTCGATTAAAGATAGCAAATTTGACTTTTTGAAAAAGTGCGTGAGCTGGAGAAAATTTCATCAGCAGTATGTGTTCTCGAAAATATTGATTATTTTTGATATTTCGACAAGCACCTATATACCTATTTGTTGATATAACTATTGATTATTTCAGAGGATAATAAGTTCAGGTGAAATGAACATTTTTAAAGGTTGACTATTCGATCAAATCATATCATATTCTCATTAAAAGTTCTTTAATCCATATACATCCATATGTTTTGAGGAAACTCATTGTACATAGAAGAGATAAATGTCATATAAGTTGTATACAGGGTGTTCCTAAATTGAACGTACAAACGAAAAGGGGAGATTCCTTAAGTGAGTTTAAGAAAAAAAAGTCCCATAAATATGGGGTCGCAAACGTTTCGTTTTCGAGATACAGGGTGTTAAAAGTTTTAATCAAAAACATGTGTTGATTTTATACGAGTTTATCTAATCTTTATGAATCATCGCTACAGATCAGGAAAATTTCCGTAAAAACTGACACTGAATTCATTCAACACAGCTTACAAAGTGGCCTTCCCAACATAATTTGGATTTTCACGAGGATTTCGAGAGAATCGTTCAAAATTTTTTTTCTCGAAATCATTGGTAGATACGACAAAACTACAAGAGACCGAAAAGTTTAGTATAAGAACAAAGCTTCTTTTTACATTTTTTCAAATTAACAGTTGCTCACCCAAAAAAAGTTCTGCAGAAGAACAGGTGGCAGTGTTCCAGAAAAAATATCACCCTGTAGATCTTCTATCGAAATTGCCATGTCACGTGGTGAGAACTCTCAAATGTAATATCTATGCCAAATTTCCGTTGAATATCTTGTGAAGTGTAGATACTATGAGAAAAAAACTTGAAAAAAATTCAAACTTCAACGCTCTGTATCTCGAAAACGTAACGTTTGCTACCCCATGTTTATGGGACTTTTTTTTCTTAAACCCACTTAAGGAATCTCCCCTTTTCGTTTGTACGTTCAATTTAGGAACACCCTGTATAATAACTTGTACAGAAATTCTCGAGTTTTATTACTTTTAAATAATCATTTTTCAGATTTTTTCGAAGATTGTTCTTTTGGCGTTCTTCATAGCTCGTTGCAAATTGTTAAAGTTTCTTTGTCATATAGCTTAAATCCTCCGTCGATATTGTGAGTCCTATAATTCTGTATAATTGTATGTGAAAAAGATACCTGTGATATTATCATTCTAAAGCATTTGTCATGCGGTGTTTAGAAAAATTTTGCTTGTATTTGTTTATTCTCAATATTCTTCTATAAACCATTCAATGATTCAATACCAGTGTATTTTATGTGTATTGAATACAAAGAAAGATAATTAATATACATGTAGGTGAGAATTAACCTTGTGACGACTTCGAAACTCTAAAAAGTAATACCGTATCAATTAGACCTAATTTTTTAACTTTCGAAAGCCAATCAAGATGAGAAAAATGAGAATAAAATAATGGTGTTCACTGGTGAAGGTTAAATGCAGCTTTTTCCTGATAAGAACCTGCTTTTACCCATATAAATTTATTACTGAGAAAAAACTCTGAATTTGCAGCATAAAATTATAAATTCTATATAATTATAAGAGACATAATTTGCGTTTTGAATTTGAAAGAAACTCGTCTTGGCTTTTTTAGTGCTTCGTGAATGATTTCTGGTTTTTCATGATATTAATAAATTTATAGAGGAACATAAGGAAGACTTTTTGTCCAGATAAAAATTCATAATTTAATTAAGGTATAATTCACACAAACGTAAAAGATATTATAGCTTTTTTCGGTAATTTGTGTATACACTATTTGCAGGCTTGTTTCTGGGGAAACCACGTGCAATAAATTCTGGTTGGTGTATATTATTTTCGAATTTTAAGGCGGAAATGGCCCTAAATGATTAAACGTGCGCACTGGACTGCTGGGAAATTCGAGGTCAAATATAATTTCGAATATTCCCAAAATAATAATTATTTAATTTTCAATAATTTGGTAATTGGCTATATAATTATGAATTTTGAGAGTATCGAAGCAAGAAAAACCAAAAGAGTAATTTTATGATAGATATGGCTTCACAAAATTTTCAATATATATCAAACAATATTGCAAGGGTTTATTTCACAGCAGAAAATGATAACGGGACATTAATAGTTATTTTTGTATCTAGTGCGCGAAATGCTTCTTTGGTGATCGAGAACTGATTTTTTTAACTCGGCTGCGCCTCGTTAAAAAAATCAGTTCTCGATCACCAAAGTATTTCGCGCATGCGATGCAAACAAAATTTTTTCTACAAACGCTTAGCTTAATATGAAAAAAAATATTGAACTGGTTTGAACTGTTTTTCCAAATCAAGTAATTAGGTATTATAACTATGGGCAATATATTCTATGTTGAAAGCAACACTCAATGTTAAAGAAAACGTGGATTTCAAGAAATTTACCAAGTTGAAATATAAAAATCCCATATAGTTTACATGCAGTGTGCGAAGTAAGTATTTCGCACACTACTTCGCGCACGGTGTCATAGTAACAAAGCAAAATGAAAAAAGGGTCACTTCGCATATTCTTGCCAATGCGCGAACCTTGTCATTTTTTGACGTTTGTAGAAAATAGTTATTTTTGTATCTAGTGCGCGAAATGCTACTTTGGTGATCGAGAACTGATTTTTTTTACGAGGCGCAGCCGAGTTAAAAAATAGTCGAGATCACCAAAGTATTTCGCGCATGAGATGCAAACAAAATTTTTTCTACAAACGCTTAGCTTAATATGAAAAAAAAAATGAACTGGTTTGAACTGTTTTTCCATATCAAGTAATTAGGTATTATAACTATGGGCAATATATTCTATGTTGAAAGCAACACTTAATGTTAAAGAAAACGTGGATTTCAAGAAATTTACCAAGTTAAAATATAAAAATCCCATATAGTTTACATGCAGTGTGCGAAGTAAGTATTTCGCACACTACTTCGCGCACGGTGTCATAGTAACAAAGGAAAATGAAAAAAAGGGTCACTTCGCATATTCTTGCCATGCGCGAACCTTGTCATTTTTTGACGTTTGTAGAAAAAGGTATATTTTTACATATGTTTCAAGAGACCACAGTTTTTTGTTCCCAAAATTGTATTTTTGAGCTCTCGTTCTATCTTGAAGGTGGATCTAAAAAACTAGAGCTAAGACGAAAAAATAATAAGTACATTATACAGAAACTAACTCTGTGTCCGAAAAACTGTCAAATTTAATCTCTTGTCTTCAAAATCCCGTCGTCTATACTAGAATAAAAGCTGCTCTATAGCCGACAGCGTCCATCAAACTTGGTCTGGTTCTCCAGGTGATTTCGATTTAAAAAAAACTCAACAGGCCCATTACCGGGTAATCATCTCTTATAGATTTTAATAATATAATTTGGCCTTAATTTCAACTTCGATTTCTGATTGGTAGAAGAAATGTGAATTCATGTCGAAGTGAGATTTTTTTTTATTTGGAATACACATTAGATCTTTGAATTTTCAAGATAAATTTAAGACCTAAACAGAAAAACCAAATTCATTAATAAACATAAAGAGATACTGGTGATGGCCAATTTTCTTATTTCTGCATAATTATTCTTGCCGCTGTTGTTAAAGGATGAAGCATTCGAACACGATAGCATTTATAGCTTTCAATATATTCCCTTCATGAAATTTCAATTTATATACCTGAATTTCTTCACCGATTTCGTTCATTGAAGGACATTATTTAGCTGCTTCAGTGTTAACTTTCTTATTATGAAAAAACACATTGTGTCCTGAATTTTCTAATAGGTAGATGTGCCCTTGGGCCTTATCATTTTAATTCTGATTGAAAAAAATCAGATTAATTAGATTCATTATTTCGAAAACTTTCGAATTCAGATTAGGGATAATTTTCTTCATAAAATTGCAACACTCAAACTAGGATTCTAATTTGTTGGCATTACCAGATATTTCACTAGATCGTGTAAAAATAGTTGAAAATGTGTGTCGTTTTTATCAAGTTAATTTGTCCCTTTTCTTAAAATCAATAACATTTATTTCACTCAGGTTTTTATATGAATTATGTTCAAGGAATATTCCTGAATGTATTGATCGAATTAAATCTTGTTTCCTTTATTTTCAGGATGGAGAAAGTTACTCAAAGGAGTAAATGGAATTTTCAAATCAGGAGAATTGACTGCTATTTTAGGACCCAGTGGAGCTGGCAAAAGTACTTTGCTCAATATCTTAGCTGGATATGTGTGAGTAATATCATTAATTCATTTATTGACTATAGCACTGAAACATTGACTGCGATACTAAAAATTTTCCATACATAATTTATTTAAATCATACCACTTTTGTATTTCTCCGAGAAAAATAAAACCTACAGCGTACAAATGGAAGAATAATAACTTTATTTTTCTGTAATTATGGAACCAAATCAAATATTGTTATGTTTTCAACATAGACAGGAAAAATAAAGCCTTGTTTTCATTTTTCGCGCTTATTCATATCACAATTCTGGCCAAATGTCTGTCTTTCTGTAAATTTTTAGTTGTACTCACCAAAATGAATTCTGATAGGTCGTCCAGAAACTTTCTACAGGCTTGTTTTCAGGGCAACTAATACCCAGAAGGTATATATTGAAAAAAATCACGTGATGATCGTGCCAATGGCAAATTAGAAAAACAATATTGTGTCAGTGCGATGTGGACAGATAAATTTCTGGTCACGTCAACTCTAGACATTAATTTCAATTTGTGACTGATATGACAATATGCCTTCATAAAAGGCTTAAACTTCTTCTTGATTTTTCAATATTAACAAAATTACAAATCCCATCCAATGTCTAACTTGATATTTGGATCTCAGACAATGACACGCATATATGTGCTCAATTCCTTCAGAATCATATCGTAGGAGGATTCATATCTCTTCAGTTTATGAATGAAAGATATTCAAATTTGAATTATCCCCCCCCCTTGAAATTTTTCAGAAGTACAGAATTACAACATTTTCCTTTAAAAGTTGTCATTTTGTCATTTGGTGGACCTGGCTACGACCTTGAATGAAACAACAAAATACACTCGAAAAAGTGAAAAAATAACGGATAAGTTTTTGCGTGCGTAAAAGTTACTTTTAGCACGCGTTTGTGCGAAGATTTCCCTTTGAGCAAGAATTATTCAATGTAGAATTTTATACACTTGAAGAGTCTCAAATTGCATAAAATAATCACCGATCAATGACAAAAATTCAGCTGCAAAATATTTTTTTCTCACGATTTTTAAAGAGTCCTTACTTAGGCAAACTAAATGGGTGCGAAAAAGTGCAACTTTGTGACGCTCATAGTTTTTTTCCTTTCATAATATAATACAGCGAAATAATAATGAGAAATAAATAAAAAAACCTGAAGTAGATTGGATAATTTTCAAATTATTCCATTTATTATGGATATATGAATATATTCTCACTTTTCCTATGTTGCTGTCCGTCTTCATACAACTAAATATAGTAATTAATTGATATACATTATCATTAACTGTACTGAATTATTCATTATATCAATTTGAAACGATTTGATTTTTTATAAAAATGATAATTCAATCATTTATTGTGTTCATCCACTGTACAGGACAATCAACTTTTTTCCTGCATCTTTATATTGAAATCTTCTGATCTTTCCTGTTGTGAAATTCATCTTGCATAATTCTTTGTTATTCTACAATTTATTTTCTTTCTGAACATTGCATAATGGATAACTTGATGGAGCGTTAACAAAGTTATTTCATAATTCTCCTCAAATTTATCATGTTTCTGCAATTGCAAGTGAGCAAATAATGGTTTACATTTTATTGATAGGTCAATTTGTAGTTATATTAACAACAATAATGAGTTAAAATATTCAATTATGTTATTCCGGATGATTCTTACAGTTATGGTTTGCGATGATAATATGAAGTAATCAAAAATTGAATTTTTAACACTTAGTTATTCAACTTTCAATCAAACTTTTTTAAAATAGGTATCGAACACCCTTTTCTGATATTTCATTGTAAACTGAAAGAATTAAACATTTTCAAGCCCTCTATAACCACCTTCTCATATACAGGATGATTCTTAACTCCAAAGTGAAAATTTTTCGATAAAATAAACTTTTTCTCAATCAAGAATATACTGGTCTGTATATGTCCCTTAAATTTTCGCCCTGAATTCTGAATTACTCTGTATATCAACGCTAAATATAGTCACACATATTCATAAAGGGTTTTCCAATTAGAGGTGTTATTTTGATATTCTAAGAAAAATGCAATTTTTCCATATAAATGGTCGAATGTTTATTTCATTATAAAGGAGAAGCTATGCTGTTAATAGTGAAAAATAACATCAGACAAATGACCACCACGACCACGCTTATAGGACCATATCATTCTAATGAAATTTTCCATACAATTTCTTTATTTCGGTCCGACAAGGTGCTTCACGACGACCCAAAAATGTTCGAGTTTTACGAACCGTCTCTGCCAAATATTCACCATTTTTATAGTGAATTATAATAATTTCAATGCGTTTTTGAAGCGTGTATCGTTCCATTTTTATTAATGGCGTAGTTTCTACTTGTCAAATGTCAAAAAATGACAGCTTCAAACGTGACATCTACCGAAATAGCGGACTATTCAAAATAACACCTTTTATTGGAAAACCCTTTATAACTGTTCATTTATCATCTTCAATTGATATCGATTGTAGAAATGTATTTGATGTAGTTATTGTTAATTGCCCATTACTATTCAGTGTTATTTATCAGATCAACAGGTGTTAAAGGAACTATAAAAATGAATGACAGACCACGTGACATGAAGATATTCAATAAGTTATCATCATATATCATGCAAGAGGACATAATCCAACCCAGACTTTCAGTTAAAGAATCAATGCTTATAGCAGCTAATTTGAAACTTGGATGGAGAATAACTGATGAGGAGAAATTAGCTACCGTAAGTAATTTTAGTCAACTTTCCATAGCAAAGAATTTTCATAGTTTATTGATTGTTGGTATTTTTATAATAACCCACATACAGTTTATCATCTTTACTGAATATAAAACCATTTTATGACATGAAATACAATCAAGAACAGATTTATTTGAAAACAATTTAACCAAACCAATCAATTATTCAAATAACTACTATGTTTAATGTAATCTTTATCAGTTTCATAGTTGTTAAACTTCCTAGATTTCTATGGAAATTTTGTGAATTGCTTGGTAGAAAATTGTTGATTTCTTAATGTATATAATATAGCCAAATAATTGATATTCATCAAGTATTAATTTGACAAAAAACGTAGACTGATGAAAGCACTAACATAAAGTTCAGGTCATTTGTCATTTAGTTTATTTTTGTTCGACAATTTCATTTCAGATTCGAGTTATTATAATAGGCTATAATTTTTCTTCCAACTTGTGTCATAAATCTCATTCTAAGTTGTTTTGAAACATGACAAGTAACAAAAATGTGTTTGCTATGCGATTCTTTTCACAATCCATCAAGTCATCAATTTTGCGTATTTCTTGTGATTTTTCGAATATTGATGTCTCAGCATACTCTGCTAGCCTTAAAAAGTTAAATGCAATATATTATATTTTATCCACAACTATTGTCAAATTCGTCCATTGTAGTTCTTTGTGCTCGGCCTTAATAATACCTATTAATCACAAGGGAATAATGAGATTATAAATCACTGCTGTCAGATGCTTCATAGATTTAGCTTTGATGTAATATTCTTTAAATTGGTATTTCTTCAATATTCTAAAGTACTCCAACTAATAAATGAGGGCATACCTACCTTGTCAATCGAGGACCAAATCTACTTTCATTATATCAATTAAAGCTTTTTTTATTACAAAATATACAATGACTAGTTCTCCAAAATTTTCTCATGCATCAACTTGACTTTTTCCACGCTTGTCATAGAAGGGTCTTGTCGCGGTTACCAAAAGTTATCTTCAAGAAATACATTCAGTAGTCGTGGATAAAGTATAGTATGCTACTCGCGTATAATGGCTGTTATTCACTCGGTGATTTGGGCCACACGGCTACGGCTCGTGGCCTAAACTTCATCTCGCGAATAATAGCTATCATTATACGCTCGTTTCATAATATTCCTATTATAACCAGTCGTTTTGAAATTGTAGTTTCAATAAACTGTCAGATTTTATTATCATACGCTTGATCCTAGAGAAATTCGAATTGCATACCTAATTCAGATAACGTTGACGCCTCCAACAATATATGTGTGTATTTATTTTCAGGTTGAAGAAATTTGCAAACTGCTAGGATTAGAAAAATGTATGGAAACAAGAACAGAGTACTTATCAGGAGGACAGAAAAAACGACTGGCAGTAGCTTTAGAATTGGTCAACAATCCTCCAGTCATATTTTTGGATGAACCCACAACGTAAGTTTCAATTCAAAATTCTATAAATTGTATACCTACCTAATTAAAGATACTTGCTTGGGTTATCACTGACTATCGTAACCCTTCACGAGAGCAGGGTCGTAGAGTCACGCTCTTTTCTTAGTAATTTCATATATTCTATTTTTAAAATAATTTGAAAAGAGAAGAGAATTTGGCTCAGGGTAAAATGTGTGGTTCCATGAGCCGAGAAAATAATGTGAAACATCTACTTCATAACTTTGTATGCAGATATTTCTGCGTTTAAGCTGAAGTCTTCTTTACTTATTTAATATAGTTACTCGAAGATAACATTGAACATGCGAGAGCACACCTGAAATTATAAGAAAGATTTTACAGAAGCCAAGAAAGCGAAGCAAAGCTGGAGGCAATCGGTAAATAAAGTGGAACTAAAAAAATAAATTCTCTACTTCTTTAACATAGTTACTCAAAAATAACATTAAACATGAAAGGCACACCAGAAATTATAAGAAATATTTTACAAAAGCCAACAAATGCAAGTAAAGCTAAAGAAATCCGAAATGTTACTGATACGACTGTCACTTCAAATCCTAAACCTGATGTGTTCGTACACTCAGAACCCGGTTCCGTGTCCGAGTAGATCCGTCACGTGACCCAATGGATCGAGTAAGTAACTCTGAGTAAGTTTCCGAAAACGCCTTTTGAGATTCAACATCTTCTGATGATGAGACTCATGAGACTCTATTCTTCAATTTAGGTACCATACATTTTCTGTAAAACCTAATAAAAACCTATTCCAGGGGTCTGGATAATTTTGCGATAAAAAAGTGCATGGAATTACTTCATGATGTGAGCAAAGAAGGAAGAACAGTTGTTTGTACAATTCATCAACCTCCGACATCACTCTTTCAATCATTTGATCAGGTATGTACTTCTTTCGAGTCATAAGAAATTGGTTTAAAAGAGATACTGTTTTCAAGTAATTTCAATCGATAGCACATGAAAGTTATAAGGTATGCTGTGTGGCATGTGGCGCCATTCTGTTGAAACCACATCTCGTCCAAATTCATTTATTCCAATTCAAAAATAATCGGTTATCATGACGCGCTAACCAATGACTATAATAACGAAACTGTTTTTTTCAAGCTAAAACTCTTGAGTTACTCAATTACCATCTGATATTTGTTTACGGATTGTGGATATTTCGCTGGAAGGTGTTTATTTAATAAAATCGATTAAGTGTGACGATCTTTCTTTCCCAGCTTCTAGTTTCATTTGTACCTGATTGTTGTTTATTTACCATTTTTCAAAACATATGCTCAGAGTCGAAAAATAACAACCATTTTGCGTAACTCCGGAATACCAAGCTTTGGAACAGCTCAGAAGCTTGAATCTCTCAAAACTAATACAAGTAAGGTGCAAGTGAAGGGGTTGATACAAAATGGCGCATGCGCCGACATTTCTGTCTGCTTCAACTTGAGCCTTCAGCTCAATACAGTGGCGGATTTTTCTTCTTTCTCTCGAGAAAGGCAGGGGGTCACGGTCAGGAGCATTACATTCCCGCCAATTTTTTCTTGGAGACAAATCAGCACCCCCAAAATAAAATTCTGATGAGGTTTTACACAAACAAGAAGTTTATTTGATTTATTACACAAACAAAAACGCGTATTAAGGAACTGAACTTCGAGATGATCGAAGTAGCAATAGACGTTTGAGGAATAGCTTTTCCAACACCTAAATAAGTCAATACTAACTCAGCTTGAAATGGACAAATTATTCCCCCCAAAATTCCGATTTTTTTCATTATCGGAACTTATTACCCTCCAATATTCACTTAAATATGATGAGCAACTAGAAAAATCGAAAACAGAATAACGAGCAGTCAAATTCATTTCTATTTTTCCAATCGAAACATTTTTAGATCAAACACAAGATTTAAGGGTTCATCCAGTCCAGGGGGGAGTCATGACCCCCATGACCCCACCTGGATCCGCGCTTGGTTCAATCGAGTATTCCTGTACACAGGACGACGAAATACGAGCAATCTCCGGTCTACCAGGGCATCATCATGTTCAATCATTTGCCAGTCTCTATAAAAAGTATGAATGTAAACCAATTCAAAAAAACTTTGAATAGATTATTGTTGAAGAAATCTTATTACTCTGTTAGAGAATATCTTTACGATAACGAATTAGAATTATAGCAAGGTCAAATTGATGTTGCTGGATTCAGCTCGTTAAACTTTTCTTGTTTCGTATTTTTTTTTATCATGACTTGTTCTATACTTCATTGTCCAAAAGGATCAATAAACATTATTATTATTATTATTATTATCATTGAGTATACATATACATATTTAAACTCAATGGCCCAATCCAATTTTTATAATCATGGAAACATCATTGCTTTCATAGATTTTTGAAGTTAGTTTTTTGCATTCCATAGTGATTCTTATTTTGAAATTATAGGTATATGTTCTCGCCAAAGGATTCTGCGTGTACAATGGAAGCCCATCAGAATTGGTACCATTTCTTCAGAAAGCACAGTTCCCTTGCCCTCAGACTCATACACCTGTTGAATACCGTGAGTATTGAATTAGAATGTTGGAATATTTGAGGAATTAATGTAAGGATATACAGGATGTTTCATAAACATTCACACACACACTGTCAAAACCCACTTAGAAAATTAATGATTACGACGATTCAAATATACGGGCTCTATTTCACCACTTTTGTGAAAGTAGCTAATAGTTATCTGGCAAATATCATTTAAATAAGTAAATCTCTTCATTTAAATTGAAACCCTTCAGATTTTTCAGTTCGGAAAATGATACTTATCTATCAGTTACTCTATCAGCAACTAGTGAAATAGACTGTGAAGGGCCTGTTCCACCACTTGCTGATAAGAAGCTGATAGCTAACTAGCTATCATCTAAATCAGGCATGGGCAATCTTTTTTTATAAGGGGCCAAATAAAAATTTTATCGTAGATCACGGGCAAAAATAAAAGGACCCCGCACATTTTGTATGGGAATTGGCTCCCGGTGGATTTGGCTGAAAATTTGATATGATGTTCTACTAATTCTTCTGATCAAATGTCTAAACTGTCACGAAGCTGAAAAATGCATACTTCTAGGAGCTTTTAGTGATTTTTCGTATCCATTATGGCTTACGTATTATGGGAATTGGCTCCCGGTGGATTTGGCTGAAAACTTGATATGATGTTCTACTAATCCTTCTGATCAAATGTCTCCACAGTCACGAAGCTGAAAAATGCATACTTCTAGGAGTTTTTAGCGGTTTTTTGTATCCATTATGGCTTACGTATTACCGTTCACACAGAAATGTTTGAAAA
This sequence comes from Propylea japonica, assembly GCA_013421045.1. Classification (NCBI taxonomy): domain Eukaryota; kingdom Metazoa; phylum Arthropoda; class Insecta; order Coleoptera; family Coccinellidae; genus Propylea; species Propylea japonica. Next base: position 86,054,818 of record CM024241.1, read on the forward strand.
TATTTCGAATTGACAGAATCTGCTTTCAATAATCACGAAATATTCTCAAACATTTCTGTGTGAACGGTAATACGTAAGCCATAATGGATACAAAAAATCGCTAAAAACTCCTAGAAGTATGCATTTTTCAGCTTCGTGACTGTAGAGACATTTGATCAGAAGGATTAGTAGAACATCATATCAAATTTTCAGCCAAATCCACCGGGAGCCAATTCTCATACAAAATGTGCGGGGTCCAAATTTCTAACAGTAATAAAATGAATTCAACAAAATTTAAATAAAGGAGTTCTTAACTAAAGAGACACCTAAGATTGCGTTTGTTTCGCAAGAGCATCAATATCAGGTTGGCTTTAGCGTCTTCTGTAATTTTGAACAACTGCGCGAATGAAGATTGCTAACTGTGCTGTATCAATAATTTCAGTGCTTTCATCCAATGTTATGGAAAAAGCAACAGATGTTTCCACCACTTTTCCAAAAGCGACTTTCATAATTACAGCTAATGCATCTATTTGTCTTTCGACTGTTCTTCTTGATAGACTTACTTCTGCAAACGTTTTCTTTAGATAGAAGACAAAAAGTATCAGCACTATCAGCCAATTCTATCAAGCACTCTTTCATAAATTCACCTTCTGAAAATGTATAAGAGTATCCTGCTTTTTTCTCACTAACGATATAACTTGCACGAACGATATCTTCAGCTTCTTCATTACTTTTCACAAAAATATTCTGCGTCCAACCAAATTATTTTTCAACTTGTCTATTCTTTCATTTATAAGTTGTCCAGTCCGAATTTTTGCAAATGTTTGGTAATATAATGTCTTCTTAAATTATATTCTTTCGCAATTGTTACGGTCTTATAACATATTCAAAGAGCAGATTTGGAGGTTTGTCGTGTGTGAAAAAAAATTGGCGGGCCAAGAGTATTCTATTCGCGGGCTGTAAGTTGCCCATTCCTGATCTAAATGAATATATCTCTATTCATCAAAATTGAAATCTTAGTCGTTTATTTTTGTTGCAGTTATCGACATAGTTTCTGAAGCTCCCGACACAATTCCAGTCCTGTCCACACACACACAAAACGGAAAAGCAAATCTAAAACCAAAGGCGATAACAAATACAGATTACATGCTTGGACACTCCTGCGAAATATACCAAGAAACTACACAGATGGGACTATCAGATATGAGCGTCGATTATCCTATTTCGTTGTGGAGACAATTTGTAATATTACTAGGCAGACTTTTCCTGCAGTTATCAAGGAATAAGTCAGTTCTCTACTTACAATTTTCCATCATCTAGCGTCAGCTTTATTGATGGGATTTGCATTTTATGGAATTGGGAATAACGCCTCACAGATGGTGTCTTCATTCAAGCTACTTCTTTGTGTTACAGTATTTTACGTTTACACATATGTCATGACGTCGACAGTTGTATGTAAGTATAGTCCTTATATGATATTCTGAATAAACACTTTTTCTGTGAGAAGTTCGGCAAAGTTGAAAAAAATCTTCTAGTTCAGATTAAGTTCAAGAAAATATCCAAACTACCTATAATTTACAGTGGAACAAGAATTTACACCTTGAATACAAATTTCATATTAAAAACACCCTCTAAAACGAAGTAAATTCTCTCTATAAAGAACATCACTCTTTGAATGGGCATTGATAAGAAGGTATAAGGGTGGGTTTTTTCCCAAATTTTTCCGGACGTACGTAATAAATCCCGACCTTAAACTAAATCATTACGGCGGGCAGAGAGATCCTTCTGAAACATTTTAAATAAACCCCTGGCTGTTTGATTTCAATCTAACCATTACGCTAGTATGAGAGTTGTGCGAAAATGTCTAAAAGAAAGTGCTTAAGTTTGAATGATAAACTTAAATTTATCAGTGAAGTCAACCGCGACATTGCCGACTACAGAAACAAATTTTCTGTATAACGAAATTTCTTATAACGAATTTTTTTGCGGATTTAGCGCTTTCGTTATAGGGAAGTTCCACTGTATTTTACCGAGTAAAGATTCAACGAGGATTTTTATTTGCTGGACAACAAAAGGTGAACATCTTCATAGTGAATATTATACAGGGCGAGGCAGAAAAAACTAACTGATTTAGAAATTCATCTATTGACTTAATTATTTTTCATCATCAGTTACAACATTTAAAGTTTATGTTGAGCCATTTTAAACAAAGATAGCTGGAAAGTGGTGTCCATTATTGTCAATACAATGCAATGCGTTGATCGATTTCGGAAATGTCGGACAACTTTGTTCTTCTAGTGTCCCAGGTCAATGATTATAAACATGTTATACAGACTTGGAAATTCACATCTGAAACATACGATATACAATGCATCAGACAGAGAATTCATCCATATTCTAGTTGCACATATGAATAATCGAGATAATCACTTGCTGTAACTGAATGAATTCCGTTGACTTATTGCAATAACCTAGTCTTGTCTCTCTCTTATCGCAATATGGTAGGAAACCTGCAGTACACGTATAGTATTATTTAATTTGTCAGGCTGCCAGTAATACTCGATTCAAGTATTTACTGTTGCCTACCATACTAAATGAATGATGCTCTTCCCAACGATAAGAGAGAGACAAGACTAGAATATTGCAATAAGACAACTGAATTCAGTGTGTTACAGCACGTGATTGTCTCGACTATTCATCTGTGCAACTGGACGGAAGAATTCTCTGTCTGATGCATTGTATATCGTATGTTTCAGATGTGAATTTCCAAACCTGTATATAATATAGATAACTCCATAAAAAATCGCAGGAGGTTAAATCAGGCGACTGCACTAGAATGCTGAAAAGCCAGAGAACTTTACGTTTACAACGTCACTGTTGTGCAATGTCGCGAGAGAACAGACAGTTTTAGTAACTTTTAACCCTTATGTTCATATGGTTCAGGAGTTTTTCCTTACTGGGGTTCTCTGGGATTTTCACCGCTCCAGTACATTCGCCTGATTTAGCCCTCTGTGTTTTTTTATGGAGATATATAAAATCGATTGTTTATAACGATCACCCCAAGAATCTGGCCCACAATATTCGTTTTGTCTATCGCCAATATAGCAAACGAAATGCTGGACAAAGTTGTTCAACATTTCCGCAATTAATTGAGGCAGTATATTGACCATATTAAACATCATTTGCCAGATATCATCTTCAAAACTGTCCAAACATAAACTTTAAATGTTGTACCTACTTGATGATGGAAAAATTATTGAATCCATATTTGCATAAGTTTTTGTTGAATTTCTAAATTAGCAAGTTCCTCTGCTCCACCCTGTAGAAGATTCGTGGCAAAAATAATTTTATCCACGACTATTGTAAAACCCGTTCATTGTACGTCTCTGTGTCCTGCCATAGTAATACCCATTATTCACAAGCGAATAATGGGATATTAATCACTGCTGTCAGATGCTTCATAGATTTAGCTCTGAAGTAATATTCTTTAAATTTGTATTTCTTCAGTATATGGGTATACCTTGTCCATCGAGGGCGAAATCTACTTTTATTATATAAATTCAAGCATTTTTCATTACAAAATATACAATGATCAGTTCTCGAAAAATTTTTCATGTGTCAACTTGACTGTTTCCGCGCTTGTCATAGAAGGGTCCTTTAGCGGTCGCTAAATGTTAAAATCTTCAAGAAATATATTCGATAGTCGTGGATAAAGTATAGAATGCTACTCGTATATAATGGCTTTTATTCACTCGGTGATTTGGGCCACGAGACGTAGGCGTGAATAATATCTATCATTATACGCTCGTTTCATAATATACTATTTTGATGAGTTTTACAGCCTGTCAAAATAAAAACTACATTTACAGAGTTTTTTCTCGGAATTGATATTTCGATATAATTCAATATGAACCATTCGATGAAAGAAAAATACTTCATAATCCATATTCTTTCAGTTCCCTTGGAGATAAAAATGATGCGAAGAGAATATTTCAATAGATGGTACAGCCTGAAAGCCTACTATTTGGCAGTTACAGTTGGTGGTCTTCCAATGCTTGTCAGTTGAAATATAAATTAACAATTCGAACATATTCAAATTTCACCTATTTTTAGATCATACTAGGTACGATGTTCGCAGTGATTGTGTACCTTATTACTGACCAACCAATGGAATTAAACAGATTCCTTCTATTTGCCCTGATGGCTATATCTGTTGGGTTATGTTCACAAGGATTAGGATTCACTATAGGAGCTGTTTGCAATATTCTGGTAAGTAAAACCGTTGAGATTGTGGAATGTTTAAGAGGGCTACATTTCACTACGAGCTTAAGAGTTATTGTTTCCCCACCAGAACTGTTTTAGCAACTACAGCTGGCCCTCCAGTTCCAGAGCCCCAATGAAATTTCTATGCATGCATTTTTTTTATTGCAAGTATTTCTGATTGATAAACGATAGTGCACATTTAGTTCTTGGCACGTATACTCCAGCTCCGGCAACTATCGTGGTTTTAGAATCATCTATATAACAGGTGATGGTATTTACTATAAACTTTTGGGTAGTGTATTCCTTTTCCGATTTTTTTTCTCCGATAGCGTCGAGTTATAGTTCTTTCCGATGCTCACTATTTTTAGGAAGTTAGTTCCACAACTTTACCACAAAAAAGTATAGGGTTATTAAAAAGTTGAATGAGCTGATATAAGCGGTGAATAAATAAAATGGGAAATGTTTTAAATATGAATGTGAGTTATAATTCATAACTCACTAGTGAGTTATGGATTATTAATAGTTTACTTGTCTAAAATGACTGAATAACATTTTAATTGTAAGTTCAGTGTAGGTACAAGAGATCCGAAAGGTGAAAATAGATCGAATACCGTATGTGGTATTTCGGTTTGGCACTAGTGGTTGATTTTTTTCTCCTTTGTGGGCCCATGTTTATACTGACCGGCAAAGTAATCGATCCACTCAAAAAATCTATGAAGATTGTTAATTCATAAATATTTTATTTCGAATCCGATTCGATTGAATTTTTTTTTCAATTGTAGGTATGTTCATCCTTAATCAATCACCAGTTTTGAATTTCAAGAAAACTTGGCGTACGTTCTTTCATACTGCGTGGAACAAGATCTGTATTTTACCCCTAACTTTAGAACCACCCCTGGTGTGTTCCAGTTGTTCCACCGTGTGATTCCTTATTCCATCATCAAGACACGTCCTCTCTTGACAATTTAATTATTTACTTATAACAATACCTCAATTTTCGTTGAAGACACAGGGTTTTCAGTGAAAAAATTACATTTCGCTTAGGCTACAACAGTACTTCAACAAATTCAACCTAAAATTCTGACCAAATGAAAACAAACTGAAAACTAAGTCAAAAACATAACATGTTTTCTGCCCAGACGCAGATAACAGGTACAATTCGTCTCGGCATGTCCTCATTAAGGTTTTGAATCAATTAGAGCATCACTGAGCTGCTGCAAATTTTCAGGAGTTGGTATGCGAGATCGAATTTTCCTCCCAAGAGCATCCAAACATGCCCAATTGGGTTCAAATCTGGGCTTAGAGCAGGACAGTTGAATGCTTGGATATCAACCTCTTCTAAATACTCCCCACAGAACATAAAATACTCCCTGACAATCCTAGCCACATGCTGTTGATGCGGTCGGGCATTATACAGCATTAGCACAAAATCGTCCCCAATAAACGGTGCATACCGAACAACATGTCGCGCTAAAACTTCTCTTGTTTTATGTCTTCACTCAGTTTTCAGTTTATTTTCATAACGTTCGGATTTAAGGTTAAATCTGTGAAAGTACTATCGTAGCCATACCGAAATCGTGGAGTTTAATGTTAATCTGAAAACCTTCTATCTTCAACAAAAATTGAGCTATTGTTATGAATGAAGAATTAAATTGTCAAGAGAAGATCTGTCTTGATGATGAAATAAGAAATCACACGGTGGAACAACTGGAACACACCAGGGTTGGTTCTAAAGTTAGGGTAAAAAACAGATTTTGTTTCGCCCTGTATTAAATGACGTACGTCGAGTTTCCTTGAAATTAAAAACCGTTGATTGCTTAAGGATGAATATACCTACAATTGAAAAAAAAATCTAATCGGACTTTAAATAACATATTTATGAATTAACAAACTCCATCGATTTTTTGAGTGGATCGATTATTTTGCCGGCGAGTCTATAAAATGTTAGGCCCAATGTTAAGTTTTTGTCGATATTTTTTTGCATTGGAAAATCACTGAAAAAGCATTTCTTCCACAGAGTGGATCTGTTGTGGGACCATTAACACTGGCACCACTTATCGTACTAACTATGTATGGAATGGGACTCCGAGACTCTGTAGCACCACATATGAAACTAGCCATGGCATTATCATACGTCAGATTTGGAACAGTAGGTTTCTGCACTACTCTTTTCAACGAAAGACCTCGTTTGGAATGTGACGATGAAATATACTGTCATTATAACAATCCAAGTGAGCTTATGAGAGATATGGGAATGGCAGGCAGTCAATACATCACACAAGTCAGCGCAGTTTTAGGTTTCATGATTTTCTTCAGGATAGCTGCATATGCAGCTTTGAAATACAGGATGTCGTCAGAATTCTCCACTAAAATTGCATATTACGCTACGAAAATTATCCATTCTAAAGAGTACTGATGTTGGTATTTATCTATTATTATTTTATATTGTACTTTAGTTAATTTTTGTATTTATTTGTCCGAGCATTGTTATGGACTGGAATCGAAAGGTTGTGATACTTGTGAAATTGTTGAACGATTAAAGTTTTTTAAATTATTTATTTTCATTTCATTGATACCAAGAAACCTTAACTCACTTTTTTTCACTTTGGTAATATAATATATTCAGTTGAACGTAGGTGTTATTCATTCAAATGTATTTTGGCCCATTTCAGTTGAATAACTTTGATAATTTTTATATTACTCATCACATCTTCAAGATATCGCTACAAAAGATTCCCAATCTGAAAATTCCCACTCGTGTGAATTTCAGGGGAAAAACTCTAAATCTAAAAATATTTTTTGAAGGGTTTTTAGCAAAGAAAATGAATTTTGGTCAATGCATAAGTTTGATCAAGATAATCTTAACTTTTTCAAGAGTAACCAACACCAAAAATAAAAGCTTGTTTTCTGAACCCACCTTTTACCCTTTTTTGTTGATGCTGGTTAGCTTCGACAATTTATTAATAAGAGTTTTTATACGTTATAATTTTTCTAATGTCGATAAATATTTTCAAATCTCAATAAATAAAATACAGAGAACTTCCCTATAACGAACGTCTGTACAATGAATTTCTCTGTATAACGAACTTCCTACAAGACCTTGAGGCCATATTCCATGTTAAAAACACACTCTGAAACGAAATAAATTCTCTCTACAACGAAATATTCAAAGAACATCACTGTTTGAATAGGTATTGGTAAGAAGGTATAAGGGTGGGTTTTTTTCCGAAAATTTTACGGACATGTGTAATAAATCCTGACCTTAAACTAAATCATTACGGCGAGTAGAGAGATCCTCCTAACCATCACGCTAGTGTGAAAATTTTGCGAAAATGTCTAAAAGGAAGTTCTTAAGTTTGAATGATAAACTTAACTTTATCAGTGAAGACGACCGCGACATTCCGACTATAGAAACAAATTTTCTGTAAGGTGAAGTGGGGTAAATGTGATATAGTATTTGATTAGTTCATAAACAAATTGTTATAAGTAACAGTTTGAATAAAGCTGAACATTCCAAAAAATGCAAGCATGATCACAATATAGTTCTCTATTGATTGTATTCTGGTTACTCTTTGAAATCTTTTCTGAGAAATGTTGGGTAAGTTAGAAAAAAATTATGCCGGTCAATCACAATTGCCCCAGAATTTGAGGTAAATGTGATAAAAGCTTTCAGAAGTTATTCGGAAAGGATTGGGGTAAATGTATAAAAATCTCACATTATTGAATACTTTGTTTTTTACAAAAATAAAATATTTCACTTAATGAAAAATTGATGACCTTATTTCAGTCGACGCCAAAAAATGTGAAATTAACTTCAGCTTCTGAACAAAAAGGAAGTAAAAACAAATTAGGCAGAAACAACTATATAATAATAAACGTTATATTTTAATTAAACTTTATTTTTCCATCATTAAGATAAATTATATCCGTCAAAGACACTTCAAATATGAAAGAACCACGCCTATTCATATTATCACATTGCCTCAAATGTATATGTCACATTTACCCCGAAAAAGCATTTCGTGCGGGGCAAATGTGATATATACAAAAAGAAATCACCAGCGCAATTTATGAGTTGAAAGTATTTAAAAACACATTATAAAACTGTTAATAATAAGTCTGGAAATAATAAAACAGACTCAACTCATCAATTAAAAAATTTACACCAAATAAAGTAGAGACGTACCTACCTGAAATTTAAGGTTACGTTATGAGAAATAATATTCACGTGCCTTACAACCATACTGACAAGTAATTTCGTTCGTTCTAGTGTTTTGGTGGTTCGCTTGCAATTTTGAAGACGTGTTAGATAGATGGCAGCAGTATTAATGAATTTGATCTGAATATATAGTCCGTTATCACAATTGCCCCATTATCACATTTACCCCACTTCACCTTATAACGAATTTTTTTGCGGATTTAGCGCTTTCGTTATAGGGAAGTTCCACTGTAATAGAAATCAATGAGATCAATAAGGTAAGATAAATGTATGAAGAAACAATTTCGAATCTATAATCAACAAACTTCTAAATAAGAGAGAAATATAGTCTGAACACTGAATATTTTTCGTGGGGTGAATTTTCGTTTCTTGTCCGAGTTTTTCTTGTATTTTCCAGAAGATTTCCAGAGGTTCTTTGGGATAGCACTAATTTTATTGGGTATTATTTATAATACCCCATACATACCTATATATTGTTGTAAGTACCTGAAATTTTCGAAATAAAAAGAAGGATGATGTTTTTTAAACCTATATATTTATTAACATAAAGTTAATTCAAAATCAACTACATACATTATCAGTTTTGGGTATCAAAATAGTTACATAAAATAGACTCCAATGAAAAAATTGTAATAAAAAACTTAAAATCATTGCAACTCGAATTGAGCTGACAGTATAGTAGGTACGGATATGATTAATCTCTGCAAATTTTAAATTGCTCAATTTCGTAAAATATAAATAATTATTACGAGTTAATTATGGATCTGTATATGGATTCATATGTTCCAAATTCAACTTTTTTACGCTTTACAAAGTCTTGCTAAAAAGTGCGTTACCTTCCTCCACAATTTCAGATAGATTGCAAATAGTTTTCTCATACTCCTTTCTCTGTAGATCAGAAACTCGCTGCAAGATATCCATTTTTTTCGAAAAATCTGTCTCCCTATTAGACATTTCTAATAATTCCTGAACCTCTTCATCATCAGTGTCTGATACTTGAATGCACTCCAGCTTTTTTTCAGTTAATTTTATAGGTACCTGTGGTACATTCTCCTTATTGTAATCATCATCAAGAGTGGCTATGTCATTAGTAATAAACATTTCGAACTCCTTCTCCGTTAATGTTAAGCTAGGCTCAGTGGTTTCGTCATCACTGTTATTGTTTTTGTTCTCGTAAAAACCTGATAAAATATCTTTTGTGGAATTTTCAAGTAAATATTCGTGACGGACTTTCAGTACATGGTAAAGTGAATTTGGATCTTCACTGGTGTTCTGATCAAACTATCGTCTGTCATAGGTTTTATCTGAAGGTTTTTTCTTTGGAATTGATTTTTATCTTTGTTTAAACGTTGAAATATGGGCAGATTTGATCCTTTTTGTCATATTTTTCATTTGGATTTCTGAGGGATAGTCGAATATTCGAGTTTCTTTGAAGAACTGGAATTCGATTTGCGACTGGTTTAGGAGCTTCTCCTTCCATAAACTTCTTCTTTCTATCTGCTTCGTCTTTCGATTTCCTGAAAGATATCCTAGTAGACTGAAACCTCTGCAGGTCAGACGCCGAGCGTTTCATTTGGTTGGTAGCTTGTCCAGCATTTTTCACTTTCTGAAATTGATTTGTTTTCATTCAAAGAGTTGTTAGACCATCAAAATTGTAAGGTAAATGTACCAATTATCGACAGTGCCCCAATTATCGACACTTTTCATTTCTTTTCCATATATTAAGGTTTCGGGACCAGCCATAGAATTATTTTCTTCGCGAATATGTAACTTATAGTTTTCTTAGCATATATGAATATTATCCCGATTTTTTCTGAGTATCCTCAGTGCAAAATGTGCCCTCATTCAGTTGAGTTTCAGCCTCAACCGAGTTTAGAGCCTATTTGTTACCAATTCAGTAAGAAAAGCCTCCTCATCATATCCAAGCAAACTCGCAAGATTCAAGTGATATAAGTTTTTTTGTACATTAACACACTTTCATATGGTTTGATGATTTCAGTTTTATCAATGAATTAATTTTACTGTGATATTTTTATTAAGAAAAGGGTGTCGATAATAGGTACATCTAAAACAAGACCATCCCCATTCATCGACACAAGTGTCGGTAATTGGGTAAAGTGTGGTGTTATTTGAAATACTTCCTGGAGCTTATATACTTCTTTTTTCGGAACAAAAGTAACTTTATTGTATGCGATTCAATCATTATTTATTATGTACCAATTATCGACATAATGATTTTCTTCAAATTTTCCAATTAGAAAATGAAATATTTCAATGTCGATAATAGGTTCAATTCTATGTCGAATAATGGTTAAATTTTTGCCGATCATAGGGCACCTCGACATGACTTTTCAATGTATTTTTTTGCGGAATTGGTGAGCCCTATCAACAATTTATTTTCAACATTTTGACCGAAAATGATCAAAGTTTCAGTCCAAACAAACCGACACCAAATGATGATAAACTCTTATGATATTATTTCATACTTTTTCGCAGATGTCGATGGCGAGTGCATTACATTATCGATTATTGGTTTCGTTAATTTTTCAGTCTATTCCGAATAATTAAATGTCACGGATGTGAAAAACGAAATGCCTGCTCTAAGAACTTCCAAACAATTCGATGTTACCAGAACCACATTATGAAAGGCAGATAGGTTCTGAGACTGTCTTAACCAAAGAGGAGGATGAACTATTGCTGGTGAAATGGATGTTTCACGTCGCGAAATGTGGATCTTTCATAACTAAAGCTACTTCGTCAAGAAAATAGGTGAAAATCCACTAAGAAACTGCCAAATTCAACGACTCTGACTTGAAATTTTAATCTCTTCTCAATTTTCACAGAGCACTTTGAATGAGTTTAGCGTACACCAAATTTTAAAACGATAGCAATAGTCAATTTCAAAATATAAAGAAAAATTTTTTTTCTTGAATTTTGATATCCGGTCTCTCGGTAACGAAGCCGTTTCGGACCCATGTTTGTATAAACTTTTCTCCTTAAAAGAAGTTGAGAAGTCCCCTTTGGCATTTGGTAACGTTATTCTGGAACACCCTGTATATGTTATTCTATCAGATTTCACGATTTCATTAATTGAATTTATCGATCCGATTGAATATTTATTTTTCTCTTATCCATACAACTCTTTATTCTTCTTGATTTCACAGTGTCGATAATTGGTCCTCATGTGTGTCGATAATTGGTAATTTCAATTCCAGAGCTGTCGATAATTGGGACATCTGACTTTCACTTGATTTGAATTTTTTTTAAATATCAAAACTTTCTGTTAACGATTTCGTGTTTGTTTTTTGAAGTTAAAGGTACAATGAGTTTAAAACTGGCTTTTATGTGTGAAAAAACATTTGTTGACTATCCGAAAAACTTTGTACATTCCCAAGTGTCCACTATAGTGTCGATAATTGGTACATTTACCTTAGTAAATTATTCAGCAATAATATTATTTTGGTTATGATAACATATTTAGTATTAGTCATGAACAGAAAATGGTTTTTCATGGTTCATATAACATAATAAAGATATTCGATTTTGTCTCACTTTTTGTGGAAATAATGTAAAAGTATGAGTCAATTTCAAATTCTTAACATTTCCAAAATTTCAGATTGATTCATTCCAAAGAAATGCCGCTCTAGTTTTAGACAGTAATTGTGAATAGGTTTGGGTGACAATCATATCATTTAGAAAAAAAAAATAATAGTATTGATATTCCGGAAAAAATCCTATTATATAAAGAGAAGGAAAATAACATAACTATGTCAAAAATTAAACTTATTAATTTGGTGATTACGTTCAAAGTAAAATTTTCGCCTTTTTCCGTCGGAATGTTTCATTCCAGATTGTAGGAATATACGATTGCAGACACTTCTGCGTTACTGAAGAATCGAATATGAAATACATACTAACAAATTATGTGAAAAAATCCTAGTAGTATCCTCTTGAACTATTTAACGAATTAACTGTTCAGACGTATCTACAGTGTAAATTTAAAGTCCAAAATTAAATTTTCCGGAAGTGGGTACATCCTGGACTCTTTTTTTCTGAGCATGTAGCATTTCCCGGCCTAGTTCAGTAAGCACGTACTTCCCGGAAAGTATACGTATTCCCGAATTAGTCCGATAAGAATCACGTCGTTGTTGATCATTAAAATAGCAACGAAATAACGGCTGACAGTTTTGATGAAATTGGCGGTCAAAAGTTTGCATGTTTTTTGATCGCAATTAGCAATAAAATATGGATAACTTCAGCGATAGTGTTACTTTAGGTACACAGTTGCCGCAATATAAATATTTTACGCAGCACACCCGAAAATATTTTTTTGACTCGTCTTTTTTTCCGAAACGCTCTATTTTCCGAACATATTACGTAAATCATCATTTTGACGAACTGATAGCCGGACATAATTATTTTTGACGTTTTCATCAATAAGTCTAACCGAGTCGATTCAGGTTATTTTTGTGCAAACTTTTTTTATTTCAGTTACAACTATTGCATAATGCATGCTGTAGCAAGCTTAATGTAATATTGATATACAGCTCGAGAAATAAGATGAATAAGAACAATACAGAATGATCGATTCATATTGTTTCGTAATATTTCAATTTGAAACTCAAAATACGCATGATCATTTGAATTCAATGCACGCGAATTGAAGAATACAACATACAATTAATTGCCAATGTACGTAATATGACTTGATTTTTGGATAATTTAAGTTTTATATCCCTTTTAACCCTCCCCTTCTACCCTACAGACATGATTAATAATAAAATTTGTTGATAATGTTGGAGATTTTTCATTTTAACTCAAATATACCTTAGCTAGGCCTTAATACCCTCAGGTACTTACCTTATTCAAATCTCCACATAAACCCCATAATTAATAATTGATATCTTAATCAAACTCACCTGTGGAGAATTTTTCTCAGTTTTCTTAGGTTTTTGAACATCGCTCAATCCTGGAATTTTATTGAATGCCATTTGAAAGAATCCAAATGACCCCCAGTTAACATAATAGTGAGCTGGGCCAGGAAAGCTCTCTGTGAAATTAAACAAAAGATGAAATATAACTTGAATGACCTCTATATCGGTTTATTAACTTCCTTCAACCTTGTTGGAAATGAAAGAACAAAAAAAGTTATTTGCAAAAGTTGTCGCAAATCAATGATTTTTTTGAAAATTATTGCACGGAATGCAATATATATATAGGCTGAACAATGATATACTGAATGCACTTTTTCTCTTTTGATCACGAATATATGAGCATGTGTAGGGCTGTATTTCTCATTTTGAAAAGTATAGAGAATTGCAAAATTTAAATTACAAATAAAATAATCGTAGTTGTCACTGCAAATGCCAGAATCATTTTCAAGTATAGTCCACAGAACATATAATCTAGTATAGTCCGTTCACGAAAGTTTGAGCACACAGTAGGCGTTTGTTTATTTACCTGAAGTTGGCAGTATTTGCTGTCATAACGTAAAATAAAGTCAACGTTGCCGAATGTACCCTGCCTCGTCCGTCGAGCTTGCGGGTTATCAGAGGCCTACCGACGGCTTTCGTGAACGGACTATATCTACGTTCTTCATCATTATACTCAGTAATTCAAGCAGTTTTTTTTTATATTACTCAATACTGTCTCTTGGTTTTCCGTAGGTATTAATAACGCTTTTTCAGATGCATTTGATATTTCAATAAGTTATTTAGAGAAATCTAATTAAATCAAAAAAGAAAAATTGTTGGCATGAAAATAAAACCCTTCGATATCACTATCAGGTAATGTCAAGCTTCAAACAAATCGTATCATCTTATCACTACACTTATACTGTGGGACATAGTTTTTTACTCGGTTTTTATCTCCGTGCTCTTATATGATATGATATTTGTAAGTGAATAGAACTAATGCTGTAAAATAAACCTGCTTTATTGTTCGATATACAGACGCGAAATTTGGTAAATTCAAACACAAAATAAACAAATATGAGAAATTATTCCCAAATTCTTTATAGTGCAAAAAAATACTTAAAACATCTATTCACCAATAAACACTCCACAAAAGAAATAACGTAACCATTGTTTAAGGAGAAACTCCTTAAACAATGACGTTACCAATGAAGTTTTTTTACCTACCATATAGAACTGATTACTGAGCATGACAAAAGTGATTCTCAAATTTCAAAATCTGTAGTTCCGGGTAGAAGAATCAGACCGATATAGCATATTCGTGATCAGTAGAAGTAAAGCTAAGACATTGTTTAAAACTTAAACAATGGCTAAGCTATCCAAAAATATAAAAATATATACATATATAAAATGACACGAAAAGTCAAATTATAGTGAATAACTAAGTAAAGTGGAATTTGAACTGTTAGTTAAATACCTATGTAATTACTAATCACATAAATTGTCACTAAGAACAAACATTCAAGTTACACTTACCATTCAGGGTAGCTTGGGAAAACCTTTTGCTTTTGCAGAAAGACATCTTGAACACTTGAATTATATATTGAGAAAAAAGTTTTCTTGTAGCGATTATTTGTAGGAACTAGCTTGAATGTGCTGAACTGAAGAATAATTTTTCGTTAAGCAAGGTAAAGTATTTAAATATTCAAGGGACAAAATGTGGGAGGGGACAGGTACACAGACTCGAAAGGGCTCTAGTTGGTTCCAAGAAGTCACTTTTTTTCTTTTACTAGAGGTGAACTTGCTAAGTCGAAGTAAGTTTATGTACCTTAGTTGTTTCGATTACTGAAAATTATTCTTCAAACCTAAGATATGCCGGTAAGATTCCATATATTTCCTACATTATAAAAGTGATTTTTCGATTTGGGTTTAGGTATTTGAGTGGATTACATATGAATAGAAATTTTCTCATTTTTAATCGTACAACTAATTGCGGTAGGTATAAAAAAGTCAAAATAAGTATGTATTTCAATGCAAAATACATATACCTATACTAGTTTTCTGAAAAAATCATTTTAAATGTAGATATTTCGATTTCAGCACCAGGAAACAGTTTTAAAGTTTCATTTCACTATTCCTCAGAGCAACACCAACAATAATTATTATAAAATGCACAAAATCAAATTACCATCATTCAGTAGTTTGAATGTATAATTCACATGAATTCAAATGAATAGCTACAATAAACAACCATGAAAATTAAAGTTACATTTGAAATGTATGTTCGAATTTTAATAAGTGATAAATATGAAATGATGAAAAATAAATGTAATGATAATCCTTAAAAGTAGAAAAATAAATCATTATAATGTTTTATAATTTTCGAAAAAAATCATTGAAAAAATAAATTTCAGTTCTCCGAAATAAATATTGGAGAAGAATATTGCGAGGTAGACCCTCTGACTCATCTTAATCTTTTTGGACCCTCACAGTCTGGGAGAAGCTAATGAGCATTCGACTTTGCAACCTTCATTTTATTTGGGTACCTAACTGTGAAGGCATACCATCAATTGTTGGCTCTATAGATATACCTTCGTGTAACTTTATCATTTCTTTCTTTGTAGGTACCTGGAGGATTAGAATATGGAAACTTCCAGACGTTCATTTGACAGGTGAATATTCCGTAGTCTTCATACCATAAGTTTCTACAATAAACCTGTCGTTAGTTTATGATCCGAAATACTCTAACTTTAAAACTTCGAAATTGTTTACTGCGAACAAGTTTTTTCCAATCTCATAATGCGGTCTGCGATCTTAGTTCAGTTTGGTAAAAACTTGTTAATCTGAAGCTTAAAAAAGGTGCACAGTTTTTTCCTAAATTCAAAAATTTATTTAATTTTTTACAAGACGAAAGACCTAAAAGAGATTCAAATATGTACGAAGTAAAAGGGTCATTTATAAATTTTCCATCGAATTTCGATCTGAAATTTTGTATGTCGACAACAAACTGAGGAACACTGTATATCACTGTTTCAATGAATAATAATATTAAATATTTAAAAAACCTCAGAAATACCGACGTTTAAAAATTTCAGGTGTTAATTGAAGTGCAAAGTTACGTTCATTACTATTGTCACTAGAAGTTAAACAATTAACGAACATTTAATAGGTTATTGTTACATAATGAGCACCTATAGGTGCTATAGGTACCCAAAATAATGCTGAATGATCTTTATAAAGCATAAGTATCTATAAATATTTCCAGGTGTAGTGGAAATTCAAAAAACTGCCTAAAATATAGCTTCGATATTGAATAATCTAGAAGAATAGGTGATTGCAGTGGTCCAGAATAAAGTGAAAAACTGTTTGAATTATATAGTATTTTCTTTTTTATTTAAAGACTAAAGTTATGCTTTTTTTAGTAACGGTTTGATAGTAACCTATGCACATACAGGGTGTCCCAAAACTCGACGTCTACCCGGAACCGGGTGAAAGGGTAAGTAATGCAGGTTGTCAAAAAAATATAAAAAATCTAAGTTGCATGATTTAAAAAAATAGGCATTTAAAAAAACATGCAAAATTTCACACCTTGTGACAGTCTTTTCACTCCTGTTGCCACAAATATCAACTTTTTTAACTGTGTAACCCTGAATAATGCTTGTCTAAACTGTAATCAAAATTTTGATACCAGCTGCTCTAGGTTTTATAAAAATAGGGCTAACTTCTCAGAAAAAAAATTCAAAATAAACAATTGCCTAGTTTCAACTGACTGTATAGAGAAAAAAATGTACTACGCAAGTTTGGCATGTTTTGTCAAAAGTTGGCGCATTTAGTGAGAATTCCAAAATGGTATAGTACTTGGTAAATTGTATCTGTCGTACTTCAAATTCGCTATCGATTGCCTTTGAATACACTTTTTCTTTAACTGCTTTCCAGTAAAAAAGTCCAATGGATTCAAGTCCGGTGAACCGGACTGCGGTATTGGACCGGAACGTTCGATTCATCTTCCGGGAAAACATGTTTCCAGAAAAAAAAATTTCCAGATTAAATTATTTTTCCAGAAAAAATTTTTCATGAGAAATTTCTCTGGAATTTTTTTTTTCTGAAAACATGTTTTCCCGGAAAATGAATCGAACGTTCGATTCATCTTCCGGGAAAACATGTTTCCAGAAAAAAAATTTCCAGATTAAATTATTTTTCCAGAAAAAATTTTTCATGAGAAATTTCTCTGGAATTTTTTTTTCTGAAAACATGTTTTCCCGGAAAATGAATCGAACGTTCCGGTCCAATTCCGCAGCCGGTCCGTTCACCGGACTTGAATCCACTGGACTTTTTTACTGGGAAGCAGTTTGAGAAAAAGTTTATTCAAAGGCAATCGAAAATAAATTTGAACTACAGCAGCTACAGTTTACCTGTTTACCAAGTACTATACCATTTTGGAATCCTTACTAACTGCGCCAACTTTTGACAAAACATGCCAAACTTGCGTAGTAGGTACATTTTTTTCTCAATACAGTCAGTTGAAACTAGGCAATTGTTTATTTTGAATTTTTTTCTGAGAAGTTAGCCCTATTTTTATAAAACCTAGAGCAGCTGGTATCAAAATTTTGATTACAGTTTAGACAAGCATTATTCAGGGTTACACAGCAAAAAAAAAGTTGAAAAAAGTTGATATTTGTGGCAGCAGGAGTAAAAAGACTGTCACAAGGTGTGAAATTTTGCATGTTTTTTTAAATGCATTTTATTTTTAAATCATGCAACTTAAGATTTTTTTATATTTTTTTGACAACCAGCATTACTTGCCCTTTCACCCGGTTCCGGATTGACGTCGAGTTTGGGACACCCTGTATAGAGATTATGAGATAAAATATCGAAAAAATTCACTCAGTATCCTTTACATTATTGATAAAATTCAAAGTCCCCTAAACACCACCCTTAATTTGGTGTAATCTGGGCTTTATGTTCGATCTCATCGTAGTTCATCTGCACGAAAGTAAGTCTGGCAACAGCGATAGTTTAATTATCAACCGTTTGCGATTCAAATGTCTGTCGGGTGGCGCGTAAACTAGTAGTGTGTGGTGTGACGGTTATTGCAGTAAACACAAAAATATCAAACAGTCTAATTATTTCAATTAATCGTATTCAAGAACTGATAATTCGTTTGCTACAGTTTCCTTGTGTGATTCAATATTCAAAAATGTCTTTTCCAAGAGCTAAAATCAAGAGATTCAATGATATCCAAGGTTTGTTAGATAAAACGGTTTTTTTATTCATGTGTTTGTTTTCATGTTGGATATGGAAATAAGTATGTGTGTTTCGGATTTCAGCTGCTACACCATCACCGGCAGATTATAATGTTGACCTCAAACAAAAACTTAAATTGGGAGTTATACCCCAACAGGAACGTTTTGCTGATTGTAAAAGTCCTCCATTATCAGAAACAGGATCTACACAAAGCACACCTTGTTTTAGAACGGTAAGTTCAGTTGAGTACGATCTAAAACTTGTAACAATTATGTTGGAAAACTAATAAGAATTCGTAACTCAGAGTGGAGCAATGCTTGTTACATTATCATAGAGAAAAGCTTCAAATTGGGGCACATAAGTATTTGTAATTTAGAATTTTCTTCGCTTTGCCCATTATTACTTTTCAACAAAATTTCCCATTCAACAGCTGTTATTCTGATTGTGCTGTATTCCGAAGTCCTCTAGCCTAAAACTTGTTATTGTTCACCCACTTTCAGCATTTCTTTCCCAAAGCTTCAGGTTACGTCTCTTCCAGAAACAATGAGTATGTAATTTTAAACACAAATGTTTACGTCATGTCTGATAGTTCACTGAAAACTCCTCATATTCATGACTGTTATATGAATAGAGTCAGTAATCAAGTGAGATTTTCTTACATCAAAAACATTATAAAACTATTATTATTTAGTATACTCCTCCAAAACAAATATAATGACTGAAACTTACGTAATGCAGAATACAAAGATTCATATTTATGGTTTCTTTTTCTTTATTTACAGCCTACAATCATCAAAAGACGACATGCTCTGGGCTCAGCAACAAAATCAAAAATTCCCAGTTTGAAACTATCGGACAAAGAGCTTTTAAATGAAAAAACAGTAGAATTGAAAAATAAAGACACCTTCATTAAAGAACTAACAGAACAATTGGAAGATCTAAAATTGAAAATATTCGATGTACAACGTGAAAAAGAGGTTGTTTCGAAAGAGAAAGCCAAATACGAGAATGAAATAACTGAATCGAAGGATACTCACAAAATAGAAATCGAGCACTTATGTAAGAAGTATGAAACTGAAATTTATGATCTGAATGAAACGATATCAAGAGTTGAAGCTGATTTGGAGTTGTTGAAGAAGACAATGAATTATTGAATGAAGATATGGCAAAATAAAGAACAACAATGAACAGAGACTTTACAGTACAAAATAGAAATAGATGCTAAAATATTGTTATCGCACAAATGCAAGAAAAATTGGAAAAAATACGGGAAGAAAAAAAGAAAACGGAAGAAAAACACGAAATCGAAATTGCAGGAATACGAGAAAAACACCTTGCTGAACTACAAAGCATAGAGGTTAAAATGCTCAACAATATTCATGATATGCAAATGGCTTTGGATGAACAAAAATTGCAAAGCCAATTGAAGGTCAAAGAATTAGAGAATACATTTGAAAAGGAAATAAAAAGTTTGAAGCATTCATTCAACAAGGAAAAAGAACAAATAAGTAATCAGAAATTGATTGTATAGCACAACTTGAAGAGAAAAATGAACGAGATAAAGTTAATTTCTGAAATCCAAGCTGCTGAGAAGTGTTCTGAGCTCGAAAATTATTGGAAAACTCAACTTGAGAACAAAGAGAAGGAATCAACTGCAATCTTGAAAGAATGTCAAGCCATTAGTGAATACAACATTATACAAAGTGAAGTCGAGAAAAATAAATACAAATCTCAATTTGAAGAAAATAAAAAAAAATATGATGTACTAGAAAAGAAATATGATGATGTTTATTTGAAATACAGAAAACTTCAGGCAAGTTATTCTGATGTTCAGAATAAGCTCTATCGTCAATGAAAGAAATGATGAGGAGAAAGATGCATTGAAAAATCAACTAAGTCAATTACTACTCGAAAAGCAAATATCAAACTTCAATTGCAAGAAGAAGTCAAGAAACCATCGACATCCTAACAAACAGGCTCAAGGAATCGATCAGGATGTTGAACAACTAAAAAATGAAAATCTAACAATGAAAAAAAATTGTTAGAATATGAGCATAAGTTCAACATGATGATCGAAGAAATGAACGAACTTCAGTCATTTAACGAAAACCTTGAGATGAAGAATGAATCTTATTTGAATGTTACACAAGAAGAAATATAACACCCTGAAAAAAGATCTATTGCAGAAAGTTGATGAATACAAATCAATGCTAGAAAGAACAAAATAGAACAAGAAAAAAAAACTGGAAAAGTGAAGAAGAAAGAGAAGAACTTCTACAAATGATTGAACAGCAGCAAATACTTAATATCGGTTCAAAAGATTTATTGGATAAAGCAAACGACGAAATAGAAAGACTGACAGCAGAGAACTTAGATTATAATCAACAAATAAAACTCTTGAAAAACAAGAACGATGATTTACAGACTGAACTTGATGATATGGTAGACCAGCAATCTCGTTGGGTTATTGAGAAAAAAGAATTAGATTTCAAAGTTGAAATTTGGAAGGACGAATTGAAGCAGATGAGAAAACTTGATGAGGAAAGGCAGAAATGTTCTTCGGACATGGTGAAAGTCGAGAAAGAAAATGAAGCTTTCAAAATAAAACTGGTTGAAAAAAATTCAACGATTAGCGAATTAGAAGAGAAAATTGAAACCTTGAACAGCAGAATAGATGAATTAGAGAAAACAAATGCTAAACAGTCAAAAAAGGTAGGTTCATAATTCTGTTCATATTCATATGTAGGAAACAAATCGTCATTTAACTTTCACGAAAAACTAAAAAAATTAACCGAACTTTTTCTTGTTGTTTTATTATCAATTCTTGCGATATAGACTTGAAAGAACCAGTTGCGTGATGCCAAGTTGTCTTATTTTTCTTCAGAATTTATTCAGAAACTAACTTTTAATTTTTTTTATCACCCATTTCAACTTTGAATATTTTGTAATGGAATGATGTTTATTGTATTTTTCTGATTTATTCTTTCAGATCGAAGAACAAGATGCCTTGATAGCGCCATTCAAAGAACAGTTGGAATCATATGAATTGGAAATGAAGAATTTGAAGAGTGCCAAAGATTATATTGAAAACGAAGCCAAAGATTTGGGGCAAAAGTATGCTGAAATCTTAGGGCATCAGAACCATAAACAAAAAATTAAATATATGGTTAACCTAAAAACTAAAAACGAAGAACTTGCTAAGGTAAACCCTAACATTTTATACACTGTCGCAGAAATAGTTTTTTATATGTTGAGCATGTGGATTGTTATTATTTTTTCTTTTATTAGTATTGATTACGAAAGTATAGTACAACATGTCTTTGAAAAAAATCGAGTAATTATCAGGTTTTGCAATAAATTATTTAGGAGGAAAGTGCCAGTAAAATAAATTAAATATGCTGTTAGATGTTTTTTTAATTGGAGATTATTATCTGTGGTATTTGTAACCAAATATACCTCACATTTATGAAATATATGTATATTAATGTTATTCATGTAAATTATTTATTTTTATTAAATAAATCTGTTTTAAAACTGAATATTTTAATCACTCAAAATTTCAATACTTCACTCAATAGCCTACAGAAATTATATTCAGATTGAGAAAATTAATAGAATTTAGTTTACAATTGGAATTAAAATTCTTTCAAGCTAGTTAGTTGCCTAACGTGACAAGAATCCAAAGAAGTTTTAACTTTTATATAAATTGTTGTAGAATTTTTTTCCAAGTTAGCAAATACTCAAACTAAGCTCCATTTTTCAGACTAATCTAGATTTAGAGTCTAAACTGAGGATTCAAGAAAAAAAACTGGAGAAATTGAGGAGAGAGAACGCTGATCTCAAGAGAAGTAAGAAAATTACGATATTGGAAGACAAAGAGAATATATGCAGTCCTAATAGATCTTTCAAATGTGACAGTCCAGGTCCATTGAAAAATCTCAATTAAGATTATATTTCCACTTAATTATTATACCTCATTATAAGTTTCAAGAAATTCAGGAACAGTTCCAGTGTGTACCAAAAGTTTTGAGAGTTTTTCTCTAGATTGTTTTATTTATTTGCTATTTATTCATTCACATCTTTAATTGTAATTTATTTCATTTCTTTAATTCCAATATGTTTACAAATATTTGAGTACAAAACAAAATTTTAACTTCTGTTAAGTTTGCATTCCTTGTTGAAAATAATGTGTTCCTTATGAAGTCTGACTAGTGTAGCAAAAAATTTATTCCATGAACAGGATAATTGTGAAACTATTGTTAAAGTCCCATTGATAGTAAATATTGAAGTTTTTTATCTATTTATTCTATGGCTATTATTATCCTAAATTAATCCCTCTTAGCATAATGCAGAACTTTCATGTGAATGAATGAAGAATTCTTGTTTTTAACTAAATTATGCATAACTGATTGTTTTGGCATAAGCAAAAATTCAAGGAGAATGAATCAAATGCTGGAGATAATTAAAAAAAAAACTAAATATTTATAAAGACTTGGACCCTCAGAAAATGATAGCGATTATCTGTTTTTGGTTTCGTGGTCAGGTTATTGAGAAAAAAATTATTGAAATCACCTGAATAAGCCAGGGTGTGATGACGTACGCGCCAACATTTGTTTCATTGGTTGAATATTGAATCACAGTTTACATCAATGCTAACTGAACACTGTTGTAAATCGTCATTCCCACTAATTATGCTTGCTCCTACGTCATCATGGCGCGACATTTGAACCTACAAGTATGAAAATCAATATTTAACTAAAATTAATTGAATACTTGAAATTTTGAGTAAATGAAAGGAAGGTTTATTTGACACTACTCTTAATGTTGTCATAAGAAAAAAACCGTATATTTTAAAATACTGAAAAACGCCCACTGATGAATGTTCAATAGAACAAACGCATCAAAGGCTCAGATCAAATGTATTTTATTGATCTGAGATCACAGGTTATTATTTTCAGTTGAAATAAATGAAGAATATTGATACTTTTTCGATTAAAACATAAAAAATTCAAGTATAAAAACTTTGTCTTTATTAAAATTAAGTACAATGTACGGCTTAGAATAAGTGATCAATTTAAGCCCTTTATGTATATTATATGTATCTACCAAAATTTTATCACAGAAATTTCATTATAAAATTAAATTAACATTATTACAGATGTCGTGGGAACATTTAACAACAATTCTCAATTCCTAGAGACATTCAATATACTCCTTTATAAAATTCATATCAAGTATCAAAAATGGCCAACACCAACATTGTTAACATTTAGTGAGTATCTATTTCTAGATAATTCTACATGGAAGATATGGTCACTCCAGTAAGATAATTTTCTCGTCTATGTGATTAAAAACAAATTTGTAATGATATCTTCATAATTTCAATTTGCATTTGAAGATGACTATCCACATTGGCTACCGACCGTATTTTGGAAGTTTATTTAAAACTGATATTCCCTTTTGTTGGTAACACATAAGCTAAATCGCTCAATGTTGTCTTCTTTCACATCCCAGACTCTGCAATGCCTTCGTCATCTGAAACAACTGGTTTATAAGTCCAAAGAAGATGAAAAAAGATAAAAAAAAAGTCCCAATAATCATACTAAAAACTGCTTGAAAATAATTTAGGAACTAAGCAATCAATATATTAATATTATACAATAAAATAATCAATATACATGAAAATTACAAATAAATTAACTACGTTATAACATACACCTTCAAAGCCATTTTTGTTTAGTATGAAAAAAGGATAGGAACGGATATTGTGTGTATTTA